>JAVCKS010000030.1:510961-523428 GCA_032273685.1 Pteraster tesselatus | reverse complement strand
GTAGGAAATATATCCTGATTCTGTGCTGCTACTTGTAGGGGGTTGGGCAACTTGGTCAATTTGCAAACAGTCAATAATACACAAACGTGTGATAAATTATGAGTTAAAACGTACATTCCATCTCGATTGCAGTACACCTTCAATAGGCAGCCTGTAAATTCCTAAACGAAAACAAATTTCAGGCTTGCCACAGCACTCCTAAAAAATATATATGTATTAATTTGTTAGGCTAACATGTTTTTCTACCTATGACATTGCGGGATTTGTGAGAACTACGGAAGACTATTTACTATTTTATTAAATACGTGCAGCCTATTTTCAGAATATGTTTTTTTTTATATATACACAATTGAGAAATTTAAATAGATTAAAAGCAATCATGACCTAGGTGGACATATAAACAACAACTATTCAGCAACAAAAGTTTAGAGCGTTACTTTCCCCTAACGGGAGTATTACAAATAAATTAGAGATAACATGAGATTAGGGTCAGACACCAAATATTGTTTGAACGCTAAGAATTGTGTGTTTGTATGCCACAAAAGCTACTGGTTTGCATATCGTCACCTTCATTACCCAAAAAAGCACCCAAAGTCATTTTTGGCATTTGAGATTTTCTTAAAAATTACTTAAGGTGACTTTTTACCAAAATTACATGATCGTGTTTGAAATGATTTCGATTACAATGGAAGACAAGCGGAAACTGCCAAAATAAACCTAAAATGAAAAAACATACAACTATGACAGTTGATGTTCATACAAGATATACGGAAAATGAGGGCATTCTGTCAAAGTAGTGAGTTGGGTTTAGTCAATTCCGGTACAGACAAGTCATACCTTGAATACAACGATACAAATCCAATCACTATTTTGAGAGGGATTTCGAAGATGGCCCTCATAGGAATTGTGGCACGTGGTATTAATATTAAAGTTGTAATTTTAAAAAGTTGGTACCTATTCCATAACAATATACAAGCTGCCATTTTGTCGTTATCTACAAGTGACTTGGCCCCAAAATTAACCCCAAAATACATTTTCACTTGCAACTACTGGTATTCATTCTGCTGATGCGAGTTACAAAAATGATATGAGCGTACAGGTTATGTATTTTATACTAAGGACTTATAAGAAAAATGTGCAAAGGGTTGTCAGTTGCCACAGAGTCCTCGGTGGAGGGGGTCTTGCAAAAAAAGTACAAACAAAAGGTCCTCGGTTGGAGGGGGTTAAAACCTGTGTTCTGTGTGTTTATAAAAATATACGTATGCTTACAATCCTAATCCAAACATTAAGTTTCCAGATAATATTAACGTCTGTATGCATTACTACTAAACAACAAAAAAACACCACAAAAACAGGAAAATAAGAGCACCAAATGAAATTATGTACTTTTCAACCTATTTAAAAACGTACGATAAAAATACAATATGCGAATAAAAAAAAAGTCAACACCATATCGGCTCACACCATCTTAAAAAATATAAATTATTTAACTGCATGCGAGCCACGACAGCTTAAAAATGGTAATAAAGGGTCTAAAAAAAAAAACAAGGAAAAAATGTGCTTCGTAGAGATTTATCTCGCAAAGTTAAAAAAAAGAAACAATCACATCACACTTCGGTGTTATCGTCGACGTAGGCGGCCACGACTTTCGATTTACCCTGCCCGAGCACCACGGTGGTGGCCCGGGGTTGAACGCGCTTGCGGCGGATCACCACCAGCACGATGAGCACTGCCAGGAGTAGGGCCAGCACGGCGGCGATGGCCGCGATGGGGATGATCGGGAACGGTGCGGGGGAATCCTTCGGTGCGACGTTGCTGCCGACATCAAGACCGCCCACATTGTGCACCTCGGTCAGGTCGTTCGACGAGGCTGCATTCGTTTTCAGGACGATCCACTTCATGTTGTTGCCACTGGAGGCGCCCGAGTCAGGCTCGCCGGCGGAGGAGCTGATGGCCTGGCGGCGGCCGCGGCCGGCAGACGGGGCGGCTACCACGGTGTGGTACTCCACGCTACGCTTGCCAATGTTGTTGCTATCCGCTGATCGCATGTTGAATACAGAGTGGACGAACCACTGTCGGCCGGATGCCACCTATGATGATAACAATTGACAACCAGAATTAACTCAACATGCTACAAGCCTTGAATTTAGCGGAGAGAAAGTAAAACCAATGACGTCAAGACTGAATTTAGATTTTCGGTGGATTTGAACTCGTTACCAAACAACAAGAGAAAACATGTTGTTCAATTTTCAATGATACAACGAAGAAACCGAAAAGCCCTATGCACCTTATACACCACACAGAAACATCTGTAAAATATTACAGATTTCATACCGAAGTATTGGATCATTTCACAAAATCGGAAAAAAATTATGATTCAAAACTACGTTGTGCAAAACTTCCCAAACAGAAATCAACAAATGCAGCAGCCCTTACCTCAAAGAGTGGGTCACTGCTGAGATGGAATCCATCAGCACCAGGTTGGCGGACTAGATCCAGGGCGGTGGGGTCATCCACGGCCAGGGCAGCGTTGAAGGGAATACCATTGAACTCTGTGGCGATTGTGTCTGGTGCTCCGCGATCCTATTAAAAAAACAAACAAAAACCATTCATAGTTTATATTATCAGTAGTTGCGTGCGCATGAAACATCACAAAATGGAGACAAAATTAAGGCAGGGCTGCGGTCAGCTCCAAAACATTAAGTCAGTTGTCGGGAGGGAACGTTTATTTCGGTTATGTTACAGTTTATCAAAGGATTTAGACTCATTCCAAACTAGGAATTGTAGATGAGTACTTACCAAGACCTTAAATGCGTGGAGGAGATTAGGGGAGTCGGCGACACAACCATACTCGAAGTTAGCCGGGTCGTACTTAGGTATGTACCCGTCGCGTCCCGTACACAGGAACACCTTCTCAACATTGAGGTTGAAGCCACTGCCAAGGTTCTGAACAGGATCGACGTGGATACGGCCGAAAACAGTGTCACCTATAATAGGAAGGAGGAACGAAAACAAAATAAGATAAACAATTTACTCCTTGTACTACCGCCGGCAAGCATACACCCAAGAGCTAATTTATTTAACCCTCTCACTACCATTGGCGACTATAGTCGACAGGAATGTATACCAGTCAATATTATGTAATTCTATTATGCATAGAATACAATGTGTAATTTTAGCCGGTTCATGCTAGCCTTATTCTGAAAACAATTTGGTAGCAACAGCACACACAAATTAAATAATATTTAAATGTATTTAAACGAAGAAAAAAAACTCACCAGGTGAGAAAGCGACATCGGTACCCTCGCCGAATCCCATTGAGCCGTCGGACAGCCACAGCATCTCCTTGCCCAGGAGCATGAACTGCGTGTTCAGGCTGAACTCGGCCGGCACGGGGTCGCTGACCTGCTGGAAGCGCAGGGGCAGGTCAAAGTTGATGATGTCCCTGGGGTTGCAGACGACAGGCAGGCTGTACTCCTGGGTTGGGCTGGTGGTGCAGGGGATCAGACGGATCGTGTACATGCCGCTGTAGTCAGAGACCTGTGCAGTCGGACAAAAACGTGGCCACGGTTACATTAACCATTTCTCATGTTACCTGATGATGATCTAAAATGATAACCCAAGGTTCTCAATATTGTACTATCTTCCAGTTCCTTTCCCCTTTCCCCACAAAGCAGTGTCTTTTTATTGGGTACTGAGGGAACAAAACCATCGAGGTAGAAAGAACATACACTACACTACAGCTGTCCTAAGTTCGTACAATAAAGTTTTGGGTAATGGTAATATTTGACAATAAGTTTCTGCGCAGGATCAAACCTTCCGAGCGAAAATACAAACTTACGGAAACGTCAGACACGAACTGCCACAGCTGTTCAGGCTGAGCAAAGGTAGGGTCCGATCGGATTAGGTTCAGGTTAAAGGTCAGATCAGGTCGGTCCACCGAGATGACGGAGGAGGTTGAGCTGATGGCTGCAAGGACAAGGAAAGCACATATGAAAATTAGCAACTAGGTGGGGAAAAAAAATTATATAGATGCCTGGGATTGGGTGACATGCTTGTTTAAAAACTGCAGTGACTTCATCCTGTATGTCTTGTTTTGTTTGCAGGGGGGGGGGGGGGGTATTGAAATAATCTGCTAGTGGACTTACCAGGATGGTCAAGCACGAACATTCCCCTGAACTGTGCATCGGTACGGAAGTTGACAACCAGTCGTCCATTCTCATCAATTCTCATGCTGGTCGGGTACAGAGAACCTAAGACAACAAACACACAAACATCTCAGTGATTAGGTGTTTGTAGAAAAAAAACCCAAATGCAAATTCGCAATTAGGTGCGACTAATACGTAAGGCCTTTTCAATCAATGTAAAAAACAAACAGTGCCCGCTGACCCTAGAATTAAAATTGTTGAAAAATATAAATTTGTGAACCTATGCTAACAAAAATTACCTAATAATAATAACAACCTTCACTGCCTTATTAACGCAAGCTTTATCTTATAAACAGCTATAATTGTTACACTCCTGTGGGGGTGATTTGTGGACCAACCAACCGGGGTTAAGAAATATCTGTAATTTAGGATTCCTTTACTGTTTCCACTTTCCTACAAAATCTGTTTTTATGAAGAATGCGATTGTCTGAGTTTCAAAATCTTCCCTACCTTGTACGCCAGTGTCAGTCACGTCCTGAGCGCCCACGCCATTCTGCCACAAGATGGAGGTATCGTAGACGAAAGTCAGCTGTAGGTTGGACTTCTGATCAAAGTGCTGCCAGCCGCCAGTACTGGCTGGCGAGTGGTAGACGTTGGACACGTAGAGGGGCACACGGAGGTTAACGTACGACTGCACCAAGTCCAGGACCTGCACAGAAGGGGATAACAACAACAACAAACAATTGTAAAAGTTGCATTGTAGTCACAGTATTCATTCAACACAATGAGCACAGTGGGAACCGGCTATAAATCGCGTTCAAAGCAAGCAGCACTGACTGGTATGCAAGATCGCTATTTTTTTATCAACTTTAGTCGTCGATGGTATTTCGAAGGGTTAAGCTCCTTGCAACTACTTAAAAAATTTGTCGACTAGGGAAAACAAGATCAGTGCAGGTAATTGCACTTATTTAATAAAAAAATAATATTGGGAAATAGTTCAGTAGACCAATTTACATTTGTACAGTAAACTCCAAAGTAAGTTCGATTTTCCTACATTTTGCTTGTTAAATAATTCCTTAACTTCTGTTAAGCATTTTTCTTTCCTCTACATATAGCATGTAAATGAATTTTATCATTGGCTATTAATCGGTTTATTATAGTTCAATAAAAATACGGTTATCAAATAAGTGATCAGGTATAAATATGGGTCCAGATTGTGAACTGTTGGGTTAGGGTTAATAATCAACCGTGTCCAATCACCAACTCTTGCAAAAAAAAACCAATCTTACCTGTCCGTCAGTTCCGACTTTCCCGCCGCACTGGTCGAGCAGCTCTGACATATCGTAGTACGTGGTGAACTCCCACAGACAGGCCTCCAGGTCCAAGTTGCGGTAGAAGCGCAGCGTGCTGGCCCCGCGCATCTCTGAGCTGAACTGGTACGGCTGCGACTCGCCGATGACGTTGGAGTTCTTGGTCTCGCTGGTGATGAAGCCGTACTGGGTGGGCAGCTCATTGAAGTCCAGCAGGTTGGAGCAGCGGTGGGTGCCCAGGCGGTAGCCGTCCTTGCTGAGGGCCAGCTCAAAGTTGGACAGCTGACGGGTGGACAGGACGGGAAGCATACCATCTGAAAGAAGAGGAATAGGGAAATGTCATCAAGGAGGAATAAGATCACATAGACGGGTTTCACGTCCTAAAACTTTGCCAGACTGCATAAGGGCTCAGGGGGTACCAAGGTGCAACTTTTTTTGGGAAAAATGACATTTTTAGTATCAAATTGTTCAGGAAAAATATGACTTGCCACAAAAGATTTTACTCAAATTAACAATGTCTCAGCACCCCTCCCCCAAAATACTACATAAATACATTTAAAAGTATTTCTGATAAAATTAATCGGAAAAAAAAAAAGATTGTACTGTTCTTCCCTACCTTTGCGAAACAAAAATATGGATTTACGACCAATTCTGAGCTCTAGAATTATGTTGGGAATCATTGGGGCCGACAAAACAATATTAAGCCTAGTTATCTTCACTTTAGACTGGTGAGTCCCAACATGACTCGCTCACAGAATTATGGCTGAACAGAGGATAGCTGAATGGTTATCTAGTAAGAAGGCCAAACAGCCCGTGATACTGACCGACATGGGGCATGGTGACAGTCAACTTGAGCTTGTTAGGGTGTTCCAAGTCGCCGGGCCCGGTGTAACGGAGCTTGGCAGTGTACGGCTCGGCACCGATGGCCTCGGCCAATCGCGGCAGGCAGACGCCCTCGTCTCGGCTGATGGTGACGGGCAAGCTGGCGTGTTCGCGACCTGGGTCACCCTGTGTGCTAACGGCACGGGCGGCGCACTGGACACGGGACGCAGGGCCGAAGTAGATACTGTCCAGGGTAATCTGGGTGGTGGGAAAGGAAAAGCTAGGTTGAGTGCTTCAGAAAGATTGTTATTTACGAAACTCTTCGGTCGTATCGAAGGTTGTTTGCAGGTTTCGAGAAGTGAATACTGCTTTGTGCATAAACCACCATGCTGTGTGCTAGATCAGAGCTTATTAACTTTATATAGCTCAGGCCCACAGAACAAAATACAGCCTTAACCCAAAGTTGAAATAATTTGCCAATGAAATGAGAATACATTATATACTATTATTAGCAGTTGCTAAGGCAATAAAGGACCGCACAAAATTAGGCATGGGCCGCATGTGTGGAACAGCAGGCTGCTAGACCATCAATCTTAAACCAAATTCTCGTAGCTTACCATACTGGATGAGGTGAAGAACGTATCGCTCTCAACATCCTTCAGTGGGTAGGTGACGCCACCACTAGTAGACGGAGCAGACACCAACCAACGGAACACGGTCAGAGTATCGTTAACGCCCTCGGTGGTACAGATAGAGCCAGTCTTGGCAAAGTCGGGATGTTTGGGGTTGCAGGGCTGTAAGGTAAAAAATAAATAAATAAATAAATAAGCGAAGTTAGTTTTTTTTTAATTCGAAATCAACGACAGCTTGCAACCCAAAAGAAAGAGCAATTCGTAATAAGAACTCGGCTGGGGTTCGTAACAACGTACCGTGATGCAGACGACAGGGTAGCCACGTGGTGGGTTCTCCCGAGCCAACTCGACAGTGTCGTAATCCAACAGAGACACGACCACGGGAGCGGACGGGAAAGTGACGCCTGACAGCTGGCCCTCTTGCTCGATGTACACGATAGCCTTGTTCATCTGAAGAGGAAAAAGATCAACACTCGATAAATAGTGAACATTGTTGGGCTAGCAGAGATGTGTAATCCATCAATGTTACGCCAAGACTAACCTTGTGCGGAATGACCGACTGTGCACATGCACGTATTTAGCAACAGAAAACAAGATGCGAGTGGATCTTATGAAATAAGTTTGAAACTAATTTTCTCTAGTCATCAGATTTCTTGTCCTTTCTACCTGTATCTCAGCTATCATCATGTCATCCATGGTGAGGTGAACGGTGAACGCTTCTCTCATCTCGTTTCGGTCCTCGTCCGGCAAGATGTCTATCTCAACGAACATCTCGGTCACGTTGAAACCGAACACAAGCTCTGAATAGACCAATGAATCAGTCGTTATAGGCAACATCCAACGAATGAAACAGAAATGGCTATAATATATTAGGTCAACAACAGCAGAAAGTGGTTATCAAATTGAACTACGCTGTGGGTACGGTCGACGTTGGGTCACGAAAACGAATTTCAAACAATGACACCATTGGGGTTTACTTTTAGTATTAAACGATTTTACAAAGAACAGAATCAATACAACCTTGATAGCTTCAATGTTAAGCAGATCAGACAATAGGAATGCAAGTACATTTGGTCTCAACAAGAGGAAATAATGGGCAAAAGACTGAAGTATGTTTTTCAGTTTTTAACGATATAATAGAGAACCTTGCCAACAATATGGTATTATCGTAGATTTGTTTCAAAACTTGATTTAAAATTTGACTTTGCAGACAATATTGAAAACCTTGCCCTGTCTAAATTCTCAATTCTGAAAACAAAATGACTAACAAGTAACCTTTTCACAAGATTTATTGCCACTTTTTTAAGGTGTGTACACACACCCATGATGTATATACACTCAAAAACAATTTTATGATTAATGTTCATCAGACTTTCAACCTGGATAAAAAATCTAGACAATTCTAGCTCTAATAATAACTTCATTATCAATCACCGATGATCGCACAGACTTCCTCAAGGATCATAACCATTTAGTAATCGCATTATTCTCGATGGATTCAATTGTAAAAAAAAAAAAACGGCAAAGGATGATGATCATCAACATCTGTCCAAGCTTAAGTCTCAAATATTACTATTCTCAGGGAGATGCTTAACATGAGAGGCTGTTTAACATCTCAATATAACAAGACAAATTCGTCCATGTTTTTTGTCGTTCTCATTCAATTCTCGCTAGTTAATATGACAGGTCGGGTGTTTTAGTAAAAACCAAAGCCAGACATAGCCCAGAAAAGGTCAACTTTTAAATTATTAAAAAAAAAAAAAAGGACTTAACGACATGGCTTTTATTTTACCCCAGGGCCCAAGAACTCACAGGAAATATCTGTAAATTTAGACAAAATAGGGAGAATTGAGTTGGTGGACTTAACCCTTCGTTCTCCCCACCCAATGGAACGCAATTGTTTGAACTTTGTGAATGTAATACTCTCTGGGATCCAAGAGGTTAGTATGCATGATTAACAGATTACCCTGGCAAATCTATATGCATGGTGAAATGTATACGTTCTTCCAAACTTCATTCAAGTGTCGGTTCCCGAAAAAAAGCTTTGCCTTCATGAAAATATTTTATGTGGGAAGTACTAATGTAAGAACTATGTGCCTTCAATCACTTTGACACTTTCTGGCTTGCCAGTGATAAGTTTGTTTTTCTCAAAAGAGCCCAGCATATATTCATTGGCTTCCCAGCAGTATAATATTAACTGGAATGGCATACATTAGGGACCCCTGGCGAGGGCGGAAACACACTTCCTTCATTTTGGACATAATCGCAGTACCCCAGGTGGAAGGCTAGGCGGGAGAATAGCATTAAAGCTACTTAAAAGGGGATTACACAGCTGTCCAGTGTGTACAAGAAACGGCCAAAGATGACCTTTAGGATAAAAATGCAATAAATTGGGGCAAAATGCGAGAAAGTACAGAGGGGTGGACAAATGTCATGGGTGGACAAAGCGCAGCATGCTTGGAAACTAAGGACTGTTTTCGAATAACTTTAAACTCGGCCCTTGAGCACCGATGGAATAACTTAGTAACTCGTAAATAAGATCCAGTGTTTAAAGCCAGCACAAAGAATATTTTACAAACAATTGAACTTTCAAAAAGGGTCTGAAAGAGGAGTTTTCGTTTATGTACCTTGTGACAGTGGGTTGTAATCAATGCCACTCTTAGCTGATCCATCCTTAGTAAAGACTCGTACAATGGACGTCTGCGAGACATCTCCCATTCTGATGACTGGAATGCGGACTGTGGTCACTTCGTCGGCATCCATTGGCTCGTTGATGGTAAATCGTGTTTCGGGGAACTTGATGATTGATCCTAAAAACAAAAAATTTAAAAAATAATTTTGCTACGGAATTTAAAACTGTAAAGTTAAAACCTTTACAGAAACTTTCTTTCCACTCTTAAGACCTTGGTACTGTAAAGCTGTTAGCAACCTAGAATGAAACCATTTGTATAAAGCGAAGGACAGTTTTTGTTTTATAGCACCAGGGAATTTCCCAGCCCGATGTTAGGTTCCTTATAAAAAAAAAGTTGCGCCAACTTACGGTCACCGATGTCATGAACAATAACGGTGGTTTCGTTGCGCTCGCCGATCATAGCCAGGAGTCCGGTTTCGGTGCGAGGGGTGCCGAGAACGACGCGGAACTGCTCGTCTGGCTCGAACGTGTTGTCGTCCATCAGCAGGACGGTGCACTCCTTGGATCTTTCGCCTGAAACAAGACAAGAAGAAAAATGCTCCACATTAACACCAAATTTTTCCCAGCGTCGATTCGATGCATATACACGTAGGGTTAACATGTTAACAAAATTCACTGCAAGGACATGCTGGGTTCGGCATGTTCTCCCATACAGCCACGACAGCAAGACCGGTATCAAGTCAGTGTCGCGCAACAGGATGATGGTGTTTGGAGCGGTGGTGGAAGGGAGAAGCCATGGGGTAAGTCCTATCGTGGTATTTCAGAAAAGGCTTATATAAAAAAGTGGCAGCGTTAGTTTACCTGAGAGGAACGTGATGACGGATCGCTCCACGTTGGGTCTCTCGTCAAAGTCCATCATGACCTGGGCTGAGCCCTGCCTGGTGTAGCAGCGAACGGTGCTGGTTATGGAGAGGTCGCCACTGCGGACGATAGTCACGGACACGGTGCCGTCATTCTCGTTGACCTCGTACGTCAGGTCACGGAACTGAACCTTGGGCACTGGGGAGGGGAAGAAAACCAAGTTAAAATTTTGCTTTGCAGTTTGGGTGAGCAAAGGTGGTAACTCAAGGGAGGGGGGCAGGGGGGGGGGGGGTGTTACAGTTAATAGTGGGAGAAAAACAAGAAAAAAAGGGGGGGGAGGAACCATGAGTTTAGGTAGGGACCAAAAACCACAAAATATTCAAACCATGTTCACAAACCAATAATCCACTCAACAACAAAACCCAAATGATTCGTCCCTCTATAGGCCACATTAGTATTGAAACTCACAGTCAGACACGGTGTCGTTGATGACTACCACACTGAGGGCTGGTGCACCGAGCACGGCATTCATTGGCATGCGGAGTACTAGCTCGAACGTCTCGGGTCCTTCCAATATGGGCTGGCCTAAATCGTCCATGATGTAGACGCGGACGTTCTGCATGGTCACGCCAGGGGCGAAGTCCAGGTTGCGGCTGATGCCGGCGTAGTCAATACCAGCTGTGTCGAAAGAAAACAAAAAGGAATATTGGTGAGCTTATTGTCAAATGAAGATTTCAGTTTAAATAACAGGAATCAATCCAATTGTCATCCTTTGAGATAAGAGTTATAGCCTACTTCTAGGTTCCGTATACAAGATTAGTTATAGCTATAGCCGATCACAAGAATATACAGCATAGGTAGAAGAAATGACAGTTTTAAAGTGGAGGAAATACACAGGGAAAGAGTTTTATTTGGTGGTCAGAAAACAAAACAGGAATAAAAAGGGACGCATTGGGTATATTTATTAATTAGTCTGAGGGAATAGCCAAGGAAGGTCTTTGCACCATATGCTCAACAATAAGCATTTTTTGCCAAAATGTTTTAACAACTAATAGTTAAAAAATAAAATAAAAGTAATGAACATGATTGAAGTATAACACCAGGGCTCTCTTATTTTAGCAAACTCATCGATATTTCTGAATCGCCTGACATTTGTGATGCCGTCATGCGTCCGTGACAATTGCTATATTTGTCCGTAAAACAACTGCTATTCGTGAGCAAAGTACTAGTTCCATCAACCAAAATGTCAAGGATTCCTTGCCACAAGGAATAAAGCCCCTCAACTTTTTGTTTTTTCATTTCCGAGTGATCATTTTTTTTCATACTGTAAAATGAGACTATGGGCTCGGAAAAGTTACCTTTCAGAAATTACCACACTACTTAAACCACTGCAATAATGGTAAAGAGTAATTGTGTGGTACATTTCCTAACATGACAGAGGACACAACACTAGATTACAGACTTACCCATACCCCTGAAAGGCCCCCTAAAAAAAAAAAACATTCTACTGAATTCAGAAACATCAGTTCTCAATTTGTAACTTTCACACCCCTTTCATGGTGAAAGGCATTATTTGTCCCCCATGATAAGCATCATGCCCAGTAAGGTTATATCCCTACGGCAGTGGATACCGTACAATCCCACGGAGGACAGACGGACTGACGGACATACAAGTTAATCCTGCAACAGTTCACACCTGAACACCACCCCACAACGATGTGAAATGATGTCATCTACTGTCAAACAAATTGCACTATCACACCTTGGGTCTGGATGGATATTATTTGTCTGATTTGGGATTTCCTTTTCCCAAACCTATAAGCTGAAACAGCAATCTGACTCAGACTTAATGACACTTAAGACAGACTGCAAAATTACGTCAGGTACGTTCGGCACTTATTAGTTTAACTTAGGCCTAGAAAAGTGCTTGCTATTTTAGAGTTGGGTAAAACCAGGGGGAATTAAAAAGACTCCAAGATAATTGGAAGACTGAACATCTATTTAAAGCTTAAAACTTGGAAGAGTTTAAACAGCCATGTTCTTCGAAATAAAGATTGTAACG
>JAVCKS010000030.1:486899-498696 GCA_032273685.1 Pteraster tesselatus | reverse complement strand
TGCAAATGAGGATGAGTCATGCAGTTGAAGAAACAGCTTGGTAGTTTGTAGCTCAAGATTCATGTTCATTTGTAGAACTTGGAGAGAATGTTCCATTAAAAACACGAATTTTATCCATTGGAACACAGAGAAAAATGTCCAGTAGTTTCCATGCGAGGTCATCATCAGCTGGTAGAAAGTTGAGGTTAATTCAACCAGTAGAACGTCATCATTTTAACCGCTCGGATAGAGCCGCGCGTAGCATGCGTGTAATTCTGAGTCAATCATTGACGTTGAGGATATTTGACTGTATTCAATTCAGTGCTATACGCAGCCATTTGTCGTATTCTATAATACCGAGCTATATATACAGTAGTCTCTAATGCGAAGTTGGTTATGTGCTCAAAATCAAAAGAAATTTCGTCAGAGTACTGAGCGCTAGTATCGGATGTGGCTTGATATGTAGCTCCTTTCGGGTCCAAACAAATACATGTACTGTATCACGAAAGAAGGCACTATCTCTTTGGCCAAATAAAATATGCTAACAGACATTGAAAATGCTGCAATGACAACATAAAACGGGGTTAAAAGGGGTTAGGTTACCCGGCGTCACCTGGGTTACACCTCGTATACTAACAGCTACTCAGCCACCACTTAAAAAGTGCACACAAATCCGATACGTACAACAGTATGTTCGTGGCTTGTGCTTGAAATCACTTGCATGAATTGGGGGCTAACTATTATTTTGTATAGGCCTTCCCCAAATAAAGAGCGTCTTGGGATCGCTGCTGCTATAATTATACGCACCACAACTCCAACCGTAGTGGTAAAGCTAGCTGTTTAATTCAATAATACGCATTTCCTTGTTTAACGGCGGCCTAAAACGTTACTACACGCATGCGTCCCTCCTTGCATATTTACAATTTTTGTACCTTTATTCATTTTGGTCCGAGTATTTCGACGTCATTCTTTCCAATGATACCAAATCTATTTCTCTACAATAACAAAGAGGTGTCGAACCAGTGTGACACAAACAAACTCTACTACTTTATGGGGCCTATAAAGTCACGTGACTCGGAATGTACCGAATTATTCATAGGACCTAAAACTTCATTTATCTCATTTATTGTATGCTGCAATATCCAGTAACATTCATGTAGGCTATACATAAATTATTAATGAATAACAATATCACAGAAATTCCTTATTATAGGATTTTACAATTTCTGCTCAGTGTACATTTTTTGAATCTTTGTTTTTTTAAATGTTGTTACCGTCGCTGCATGGAGGTATGCACTGAGTATTGTGAAGTCCCCGTCACGGGCATGATCAAACCAGACAGCTACGTGTAAATTTAGTACAGATATGTACATATTTAGTATAGACTAGATAGGTATACATTTAGTACAGCTACGTATAAATTTAGTACAGCTTGCTATTTTTGTACAGCTCCGTATATTGGTCTTTTTAGCGTTCCATACACATGCACCGTACGTACGTACTTATGTACACATGCGTTTGCAAACAATACATGTACGCGCGCGTACGTGTACGTGCATAGTATTCACTCAATAGATTACATACAATGCAACGAAACCTCAAACCTGTCTGCTGTGATGGCCGAGTGGTTAAGGCGTTGGACTTGAAATCCAATGGGATCTTCCCGCGCAGGTTCGAACCCTGCTCGCAGCGATAATTTTTACCAACTTCAAAACGAAGCTATAATTACAGACATAACAACGAGATGATTATTAGTGGTTTTTTAATAATATTTTCTCTTATCTTTTCCAATATTTGATCAAAGTAAAATGGACAAAATGTATAGGGCTGAATAGCATGTACTGTATTGTACTTGTACTGTACATGTACAGTACATACGCATGTAGTGTTATACGTACTGCACAACGTATACAAACGACAGTGTAATTAAACACTTGACATTTGTTTCATTATTTTATAAGTTGCCAGTCCTGTGTTGAAAAAGATTTCTAACAATCTTTTCACGCTTGCGATTTAATTTTGTTACCGATTCATTGGGAATGATATAGTCTTGTCCTAAAAGCGGAATTAAATTAAAATAGATAAAAACTAAAAACAAAAAGCTACCAATACGGGGATAAGATGTGACAAAACATAATAAAGTGGGTGTAAGCAAAATTAACTTTTTAAAATTAAAATTAAATTAACAACGAATGTTAATAATCATAAAACAAAGAAATGCATATATATGAAAAAGGAAAAGGTACTATATTGATAATAAGATCAATATGTGACTTGTCACCTCACATCAAAATGTATATTCAAAAGTGAGTTAATGGCACTACACGAACTTGTTAAGCTTTACAATGGTACAAAATTGTTAAGAGATTCATTCGGTCGTGGACTGCTCGAATGACGTGTGAATGCAACGGAATATCTAGCGACTTTTCGTGGCATAAAACCACGATTTCATGCGAAAAACCAAAACAGAAATGATAATTTTAACTTCACTCCTATAAGTTAATTCTCCTGTTGAGGTACAAATCAAAGATAAGCTTTATATCATAAATTCGACCTCGGCTTCGACTCTGTCTCTCTGTGCCAATAACAGGCCGACAAGAGGTACCTTTTTGATATACACGACGCGTCACATAATATTACAAATGTTCCTCTACCGCAGTCGTTCATGGTGTGGAGATTCCCTAGGCATGTACCAAAGGATCAGCAGATCTATCCAGGGGAGATCACAGATCAAATGATGGAGGAAATACTACGAGATAAGTGCAAATCGACATATCAAAGCGATTACATAGGCGCTCCCCAAGGTCAGTTTACAATTCCTATCTTGATATTAAATAACCATCAAATCCCTCGTTACTAAAATTGAAATAACTAATAAGATGAGTTATTATTGAACGATGCACAGCCAATGTACAGGAAGCGTCGAGAAGCCCAATGGTCGAAAACATTGGAATTATTGGAACGATACTATAGCGAGATGTAAACTCGACAATATTTGTAGGACAAGCGTCATGTATAGGACAGATTTATCTTACAGTATATTATTTTGTGGAATCAACGTGCTCAGGTTATCAGATGCAGTCTGCTTTCAAGGATTACATCGACTGGCGAGAGAAGATACCACACAGTCTTGCCTCATCCATGAGATTCTCCTATCAGTATCCTAAGCAACAAGAAGAACTACGTGGAAACAGCAGCAGATACGGTTGCAACAAGGACAAGCAATTGAAAGCGAAGGGCATCGGTATATAATAAAAAACAGTTTCATTAATATTTTCAAATCGGTTTTCCTAGACATTGGTGTTTTGGATTCAGGCGGTGAATCTAGGCGTAAACGAATTGGCCAAATTTAATACTTACAGTGTAATTTCGTAGTTGAGTAATCGAGAAATATTTTGTTACTGAAAGTATACTCGTATACATGTGCATAAGTTACGATTCCACGCCAGGCTGTGAGATATACACTGTTAAAAAATTTCCGTAATTGTGAGTTATTTCGAGATTTTTACGGTTATTTTAACTTTAAAGTACGGTTATTTTAACTTTAAATTACATTTACGGTCAAGTTATTCTACGATATTATAACTTGAGTCCTAGTTGACAGTCATTTTACCGTTTTTTAACCGTTCATTGTTAACAGTGTAGGCTTAACATAAGCGCATAATATTCTGCTATTTCAGATGCTGATATTTTGCTTACTGTAAGCAGTATACCATGAAACTGGATCCTGACTTCTTGCGGTCTTAATCCTCTTGTTGTTATTGCGTTTCAGTACCCCTGATATCCTCTCACCAGACCCATCTACGCAAACACACAACCTACGATCGGTTTTTCAATAGACCGTTTCGACCTGGCATGGTAGAGCTATCCAGGGCGCTAAATGCGTGCAAACTGGACGACTACCTGGAACTGGCAACGGAAAAAGGTATATACGATACATATACAGACTGGGCCTATAATCATCTATTCTATTTCCCACCCTTCGAGAGAAGGTATAGTGGTACAGTTTTTATTGCTCACCCATTAGGCCTGAAAGCCTCAGAAACTGAGACTGAAAACTGATTCACTGCATGATGGCATTATGGCCGGGATTCAAACCATTGACCTAACAGAAATTCAAACCTGACCCCGAACCTGCTGCTGTTATACTGTGGTATTTCCCCTCAATTGGATTCGATATTGCGGCGTATGAAACCTAGAGGGGCACAAATATCAACACTTTTGGGCGTGAAGCGTTCATGTATTTTTCGACAAAGCCATTTTGATGAAATGTAAATATAATAAATAACGGCTGTTGATTGGTAATGGTGCTACACACACTGAGCTAGTTTTTTGTGTGGATATATATATATGTATATATATGTATATATATATATTAGAATTGCTCGATTCCGCCCATAGGCCTATAGGTCTAGCGCCCTAGCCAAACCACGGCGGAACTATGGCGATGCCTTCCTATATATAAGAAGCTATTTAGCTATTTTGTTCAATACAGCATCGTCGCTCTCATTGAATAAACTTTTTTTGTCGATTTTGTCCAAATATATATAGAGCGAGACGTCTTGATCAATATGTTGGAATCGCTGGCCAAGACAAGTCCACCAAGACCGCCCTCATCGTCGGGTTCACGACCGAAATCAAGCAGGGCACGGCCATCGACACCAGCAGCCAATCAGAGCTGGATTTCGAATTGGAATGGACCAATGTAGAGGGCTGTCCGTAAAAGGTTGCCCGATAATTTGCTAAAGGTTTTCCCTTTATAGTTTTAGTGTTAAAACAAATAATGATATATAGTCCGAAAAGGAACCATCCACGGACATTTACACCGTATTTTCGACAAGCAAATACTCGTTCCTAAATAGGCCTATCATTTCCAACTAAAAACAAGGGAACACCTATCAAATTATCAATAGGGAACTCTTACACAGTATTAGGAATTACATTGTTATTTGTGTTGTTAATTATTACTGTTAGCAAAAAGCACTACCTATCCAAATAGGGTCTCTTAAAAGTGCCGTGACGTCACCGACGGGAGCCTTTCACGCGACTAAACTAACTTATTTGTTAGTATACTATAACTATTGCACATTATTTACGATAATGTGTTCTTTTCTTTATTGTGCAATAACAAGCTTAAGCAATTGTTAGTTTACTTCTTTGTTTCAAGGGATAGTTTTCACGTTTAGTTCGGTCAGAACGTCTTCCGCAACGTCAACAGAACGAAATGTGACCTGTTCTGTCAAAACCTCGAAAACGTAAAACAAGTTAGCTTTTATTATTAATTTGTTTAAATATTGCGAATCTGTTTTAAAATGAAATGTATGGATTACCCCATTGTGTCAATCCCTGGTAGGGGATTTTAGAAAATCGACCAGTCCAGCCTTTCTTAGGACCGTTTACACTACCTTACCTGTTGCGATTTAGTCTGGGTTTTGAGAACATGTCTCGTGAAATATAAGCAGTTGACGTGCCCGCCTTCCGTATATACCCATGCGTTATGCTGCAAAGGTCTAAAGGTTCTTTCAGGTAAAGCAACTACATGTACCGTGATTGTGATTCTCTACATGTATAGAGCGCAGAACCTGCGGTTTGAAGGCTTTTGTTTTCCAAAGAACGGTTTGTATAAACTGTTATCGAGCTATTGATTTCTGACAACAGCACAACTACTGCGTCTAGTCCTGTTGGCGCCTGTGGAAGAAGTAACCACGTTTAGTTTACCTTAAAAGGGCACCTGTACACATGCGCAGTAATCTCTATAAAAAAAAGCTGGGTCGAGCTTCCATTGTTCGAAACGTGAAGCACGGGAAATTTCATGGCGGCCATACTGGCCGTACCGAAAACACGAAGTTGCGTGGACAGTGGACAGCATTAAAATTTGAGGAAATAATAAAAGATCCGAAACGAGGAGGGTATGTATTTCGCGGACTTAAAAAATCCTCGGCTGATTATATGCTCCATCCAGTCTTTTTTTTTAGAGATCGGTGTATACATGTAATCGGCAAATAAGACTCCCAATCGGTTGTAATACCAGCCAAAATAAATAAAAAAAGGACAAGTGAACGAGGATTGGTTTCGACTTACCGCGCATATGACCGAGTGAGGGCGTTCTATTCAGCCATAACGGCAGTGCCGTGTTTAATTTTATTCTATAGGCCTTCGATTCTACAGTGCACTACGCTACACACCTAACCGTATAAGTAAATATTAATGATTAATTAAGTTAGATTGAACCCACCCACTAATTAAGAGCAATTAATTTGGTTGTAGTGCCAATAGAGTCTATTCAGCTGTGACGATAGTGCCCTATTTAGTTTTATTATATGGGCCTTCGATTCTACAGTGCACTACGCTACGCACTTATAACCATGAGTAAATATTAATGATTAATAGATTAGAATTGAACCCACCTAAAAACCAGGAGCACTTAATTGTGCTGTAGTATCAATGGAGTCTTGTTATACTTGTGGCAATTAATGTGGTACAGTTGAAAAATAAATAAACTAGGATTTTTCTTAAAGGTGGTTATATCGTGATGATATTCAGCTACATGTATTAAGAAAGGTTAGGCATCTTGTACCCAAAACATTTCGCTCCAACATTCCGTTACGTGATAGAACGTATATGGGCCCTGTGCTCGAGAAAGGTTTTCACCCGGGTTTTTGATCGTATTTTTTTTTAAATTCTTAAGAAAGCTTGATGGCAAAGCATTTTTATGTTTGTTTTTTTTGCAGAGGTTATTTGACAAGCAATCAGAGCAAGTACTTCCGCCACGCAGTGTTGACGAATTGTCTTTTTTTTGTATCAGTGTCCCCATGTTAAAAGGTCGCCACACGTCCTAACTTGTAGAGGGCGCTCCTAATTTGTTAACATTTGATGAAATAAAGCGAAGAGACCGCTAAAACAGTTACAGCGCTCTCTCTTGTTCGATAAGATTTGGAATCATGTACATGATAGAGCCTTGAAGTAGGGGGTCACGTTGGTGAAGTGTCGCGGCATTGTGAAGCGTGGTGAAGCTATCAACAGACAGATAGAACGACAGACCATCAGACAGACAAGCAAACGCTGGCAAAAACATTACCTCTCCTGGCGGAGGTAATTAGGAGCGGTGGCACTACATGTAAAATGTATTACGGTGGGCGCCGTTGTAATGCACGGCCCCCGGGGGCTTGGGGCTTCAGCCCTGGCGTCAAGTGACCTGAAGGGACCAATAAGGATGGGGGGAAAGATCACAGTAGCCTGGGTCCAGACGTCTTGAAATAACGCATCAAAAGAAAAAAATAGACGAAATTATAAAAACAATTCGACTGGTCGTTTTAGTAAACTAGCGGAAAATTGTTGTCACAAAGAGGGAGGTTGGAGAAGGTACCGGCGCGGATTATCGATTATGATGAACGGCTATGCCGGTTACTTTTCTGTCACATTTCACCGGCCGGATTTTTAAGAGTGCGCCCTCAACATAATAAAATACCCCCCTCTTGTGATAATATCCACAAAATAAATTGTTACGTAAAAATGGTGGAATGACGTAGTAAGGTTGTTTTGCATTATTGTTTCAGGCTTCGCTGGTTTTAAACACTGATCTGAGCTAATTACTGTTAAAATGCATGTACATTTCGCTGGCTGACGGTACCGAAGTTTTAGCCGGAAGTGTTAGTTGAAGCAAATGACCTCCACAACTGTGGGTGCCAGATCCTGTTGTTGTTGTTATTGTAGTACTTGTTGAAAGTTGAGCCGGGCTGAGAGTTTTCCCCCTCAGTGCTGAAGATGGAGAATCCCCCTGCTTATGAAGATGTAAGTTAATTGGAATACAACTGGAGAACAATGGCAGGAAGGTAGCTTAATGTTCGCCGTCCCAAAACCCCCGAAGGGGCCTTGCCTCCGCAACCTGACTGGGGGGCACCACACGTCGTATTATTAAAGCCCTGCTATGTAGTTTTGTACAGCACAGTACAAACTAGTACTTGTAGTGGTACTAGTAGTGGTAGTACTACTACTACTACTTTTGTACTAGTACTTTAGTACTAGTAGCAGTAGGGCCTACTAATAATGTAGTACAGTTATGGGATAATGTACAGTTAACGGCCGTACTACATATCTTCATGTAGACTGGTCTATCAACTAGTGCACGAGGTCTACATGAAGATATGTAGTACGGCCGTTAACTGTAATTTATCTCTCTTATGAGTGAGTACAGAGAGTAATGAGCAAAACCATTGGAATTACATAGGTTTCCTTGTCCCGGAAAGATTCTACCTGGTTTTAGGCAGTGGATATTTTGCCGTCTGGCGGTAGGCCCTACGTCTTATTTTAAGCTATTTTGTCATCTCGTCCTTCTGACCTTAATTATTCTCAAAGAGCCAGAATTTAGGAAAAGTTGATAACCGGTATTTAATACACACAGTCTGGCATTGAATACACATTTTTAAATATAAAATAGTATAAAAAATAGTGTAAAGTAAAAAAAACAACATTTTTATAAAGGGGGTAGGCCTACTGGAACTGAATCCTGTTACTTCAACTATAGTCAGTATTATAAGTCTGCACATTAAGCCCTATCCCAACCCCCAGTGTGCAGCTGCCCATGTGCAACTGCCCGTGTGCAACTGCTCATGTCAGATAGCCAAAAATAAGAAGTACCACCAGACAGCAAATTATTTACTAATATGTTTATTTTATCCAAACCAGACCAGGCGATTTTGTACACCTAAACAATGGGAATTTTTTTTACAGCTCCTTGTCAGAACGTCAACAACCCTATGCACATAATTTGGTACGGTCCAGTTTAAGTCATGGCATATTTAGCTTCCGTGAATCGCTCCAAGGTTGTTGTGTCGTCTGTAGTGTTATGTTGCGGCTAAACAAAATATAATCCACCACGAAATGGCTGTTTTCTTCAATATAGTTAATTCAATAATCACTCTAGACACAGATAGAAATGTTTTTTTTAAAGTAATATTGGCGTTCTGAAGATTTGCTGGAGATAGCATTGTTGGGAAAAAAATTATTTTTGCCAGTGCAGAAATTTTTGGTTTTTTTTCTTGCTATTAACCCCAAACTACGGGTGCGTCTTATACACGAGTACATCGTATACATAGGTCAGTGCGGTATATATTTTTTTAAACCTGACAACAATATTTTGAATAGAGGATTCTGACAACATCTTCTGTTCCAATCACATTATTGTAAATTTAAAAGGCAGCCAGCCTCTTTGCTTTACATTATGTTTTTAAAGATACGGCACAAAGATGTGAAGAAAATTCACAAGACCGCCGGACTATTTTAGTTAGTATTTCCAATGGGTATTTCGGGGCCCCTATGATGTATCTGGTGCGCCATGGTATTATTTGCCTTATTCAACGTGCGATCTTATGAGGGAAATGAAGAGGAGTTGTAGGCTGTCGGACGTTAGATTAGTAAAGGTTCTTTTTTATGCTGAGTATTTGGTTAGCTTTGTTTTAAAAACCTAATTCTTTCAATAACCACTTGATTTTGTACAAAATTATTAGGTTGACATTTAGTGTGCCGTACTTATGCACTGAATACATTTGTTTCTGTGAAATCATGACAGGCCTAATAATGAACACTACCTACTATCTTTGTGACAGGCTTGTAAGGTTGACGAGCAGTATGGCCAGCGTGTTACCTTAGCATTGGTAGTACCACCCCCATCGCCCGCTGACACTCTGCCTGGAACACCTGGGAAAGGTATGTAGACCCCACGACACTAACTTTATACTTCATCATTTGTGTGGGTAGTATGGTGTAACAACCTTGCACGCAACTTAGATTTTTGTATTGTGCTATTAGTTACAGTATACAGTTTAATAATAATAAAGTTAAATATGTTATGTCAGTGTAGATTGCTAAGACACTATGTTCTCTGACCATCATAGGTCAGTCACGTACATGTATGTGTTCATTCGACAGGTTGACAATTTCAAAAGTAACTATGTCATTGCTAACAAACTGTTAAAAGTGCTATATCAGGGCAGAAGTACAGTATGAACTCTTGTTAACTCTTTGCTCACTGTGAGCCGCTCAAATTTCTCAACTGTGACTCCCAGCAGATTGATATTATTGTATAAAACGGCCTATGATTGGTCTTGTGGTTAGCTACCATTCCTTACAACCAATGAAATAGGTTACCTCCGCTTATTATTCATTTGTAACTATTATTTATAGTAGTCAAAGAGTTAAGTAAAATTGTATCTCAGCAGGGATACCCTCTGAGCTAAAACCCATATAAAATTATTAAAACTTACTAAATCTTTAAAACTCAAATTTCCACAACCAATTTGCAGTAAAGGTCACGTAGACAGACCTATCGCTTCCATACATCATCATCAACTATTAACACAATATTGCACTGTCCTACAGATAATGAGAGTGACACAAGTGGACCGCCCCCAGCCTACGAACCCCTGGATGATGATAAAAAACCCCTCCTGGTGTCTTCACACCCCTCTGACACTGATGGATGGTCCCCACTAACACTGGAGGATAAACTAGTCCAGGCTGGACTGCTCACCGTAAGACGGAGTGGTTTACCCGCTAAAAGCAATTAAGAGTGCTAGACATGATATGGTGCTTTATTTGAAAACACTGGGTTGCTGAGTAGTGGTAATATGATTTATGGCCTGTAAATTAAATTTTGTATACTCCATATCTGAGTCCCTCTATTCGAAGAGTTCTGTTACGAATGACCCAAAATTCAGGTCAAGAATAAGTTACATATGTGACCCGTCAGTGTGGCCACACAAACCCCGGATAAAGTCGCACAAAGCTATTTTTTTAAAATGATTATTGAGAGTCAAATGTCGAAGGGGTAATCTATTTTAAAATTTGAAATTTTTTCAGATGTTAAAACCTCTATTCTAGCATTTCCTAAGGTTATACTATCATAATATAATCAGAAATGGTAGTTCTCTGGAAATGAACACACATTTTCCAGTATTGCATTCTTGGGTGCAATACTGTTTTCTCGTAATGTTTGTTTTCTTCATGGTAGACTTCACATATTTCACACACTCGGTTGTGTATACTGATAGTCAAACTCCCAAGATATATAAATTTCTACTCAATGTACGACTTTATCCTGTTTTTGTGGTGGCAAGTCGCATATACACAAAAGGTCCTTTCCAAAAAATTGTTGAACATGAAATGTCCCTCTCAGAAAGAAAAGCTTTGAATGCAGCAATTGTGCACCACTCATTTCCCCAAAAAAGTTGACTTTATCAAGATATTTTTGTTGTAAAAGTCTTTAACAAAAGACTACCGTCATTTGTATCCAGAGATTTTAACAAGATAGTTCCTCACCACTTTTCTTGTTTGTGGTTGGGGCAACAGGAGGACGACCTACGTGAGGACTCCGGATCAATGCTGGGAGGCGATCTAATGTTCTCAGTAGCATTCTTCAGTAAGTTTCCTCTAAGGATGTTACCGCTAAGGATGTTACCTCTAAGGACGTGCTGTCTGATTTCAGCCCGATAAATAATTTATAATGTTGAATGAATACTATATTACTGATATAATTCTTTGACTGCCAAATAGTTACAAATGAATAATAAGCAGAGGTATCTAACAATCTATTTCATTGGTTGTAAGAAATAGTAGCTAACCACAAGACCAATCATGGGCTGTTTTATACAATAATATCAATCCGCTGTGAGTCACAGAGGAGCAGTTCAAGCCTCTGTGAGTGGCTCACCGTAGGTGAAGAGTTAAAATGATATATGGCACAAAACAACTCCATGCACTGATTTTCTCGTTGAAGAATAATTGTTGCTGTCGAGACAGGGATAGATTATTTTGGTACAAC
>JAVCKS010000030.1:446278-461690 GCA_032273685.1 Pteraster tesselatus | reverse complement strand
TTATGTGCATATGATCATTAAGGTTTCTAGTGAGCGTTACACCTAGATATTTATAACTTTCAACTTCACTGATACATGTACATTTATTTCCAAGCTGCCAGAGTCTGTTAACATTGATGCGTTTCCCTACAATCAGCACTCAAGCCAGTCACTGCATTATATAACACTTTTACAGGTAAGTGTATAATCATGCTATTCGCGATGTCTAATTTCACAACACTCTCCCTCACTTCATTTAAGTGTCGCACTTTCCGAGGAGGTGAGTATCTCTTGAAATTACACATCACAGTAAGATAACCAATCAAGAAAATGAACATTATACATTTGTCAACTGAACATTAAATCATGTTTACCAGTAGGCCTACATGTAATGTTTAATTTCATTAAACCGTATACAGTATATGTATAATTTATAAACAATTGCTAGAACTCAATAAATAGTATTTATAATTTCGAGTGCCAACTGAACCAAATATGAGTCGTCTGAACCCCCATACATGTATTTTCAAATCTCTAAACGGTAAATTTAACATAAATCTCTCTTCCAGTATTTATAATTTCGAGTGCCAACTGAACCAAATATGAGTCGTCTGAACCCAATACATGTATTTTCAAATCTCTAAACGGTAAATTTAACATAAATCTCTCTTCCCTCTCCTCAAAACGAATGCAATAACTGAACAAGGATAGAAGCAATAATAAATGTTCGTTTCTGATATTGTACGGACCATAGTTCTATATACATGTATCTACTTCTGCATGGATGAGCATCTCTCACAATCTCCATATCCCCCGTCATGTTCCAGTGTGACGTGTAGATTCCGGATCGCGCGGTTTGCATAATGGGCTCTGATTGCGGTGTTTATGGCTTGTGTGATGTCCGTCTGTAACGACTGCCGAAACGAGTGTAGTTCCTGCTTGATGAAGTACTTCATTTCCTTTCTCAGGCTTCCAACGGTTGTGTCAAATACATCGCCGATAAGGGGGGCCAGCGCGGCTGTTCGAGCTCTTAATAGCTCTTGAGTCTGGGTAGACCGGCTCTCTGCCTTCCTCTCGATTGTGTCCAGTTTCTCCATTATTACCGGCAGTGGATGCGTGATCATGGTGTAAGCCGAAGCTGTCCGCTGTGCGGCAAGTTCGTCCGCTGTTCTGAAATCAAACTTCCAGATATGACCTATCTTCTCCTCAGTTAAAGGTGGCAATTTCCTTTTCGCAGGACGACGGTGGCCACTGACTGCGGGACTATTTAACAACGGGGTTGGCGAAACAGGTTCCGTGATGGGCTGGTAGCGCTCACTCACTCCTTCACGTTCGTCTCGAGTTGATCATTTCTGATAGATCAACCGAAGGGGTTCCAAGCGAAACAAAGTGCCTAAATTTATTCCAGCAGAGTTCTTGGTTAGAACAAAGAGTTAACTGTGATGAAGATCCCGGACGACTTCCAAATTGTTTCCAATGTGTTCCGATTTCGAATAAGTCAATACTTGTGTTGAAGTGGATAAATCGAACTTGGTGTTCACTCACGGTCTTACCGACGTGGTCAACAATTGACGTTATCAAATTGGGCTTATTGCAAAGCAATTTCGCTGAGTTCCCCGCCAGCAACGATCGTTCCTCTTGAGTCAAAACCGTGGCTGCCAAGATTAATTCTGCCGTTGACGATGAAACGGGCGTGACATTACCAAGCCACTCTCGTAATAGTTGCTCCTGTGTTTTCTTTCTCAACACACGAATTGTTCCTGCTAGTGCTAGGTGTGCAAACAGTCCGCTGTTATGTTCCTTTTCCACATGAGACTTCAGCTCGAACCGAGATCCACAAAACGCTCGGTGGTCTAAACAAAACCACTCTCGATGACTAAACCACGGGATATGTCCGTTAATATAGTAGTGCTGAGTCCTTGGCAGTTAGCGTTACACCGCGGCAAAGTTTACAAGGTCTTGTTGGCAATTTAGAGCGCTTTGTCCTTAAGTCGAAAGAGAAAGGGTATATTCGTGACATGTCTTCCTGCATTCACAAGACGAATGACCGTTTCTGTGTACGTCGTGACGCGACGCGACGGTTTATTTGTTTGATTCTTATTTGAACCAAAACAAGCGTCTGGACGCGACGCTTGAGCTCGTCGTGCACGCTCAATGAAGTGGACGCGTTCATCAAAATGACGCAATACGCGCCGTTCCGTGCACCAATCATTAGTACCAATAAACCGTTTCCTATTGTCTTTGCGTCCGAGTTCTCGAGCGGGTAACCGGTCCTTCGCTTCCTTCTCGGCAAACATAGAGGCCGCGTCACAGACTGTAACACTCTCCACAGAGCCACCGTTAGTGCGCGGAATTCTCACTGCGTTCTGCGATGTCTAATTTCACAACAGTATGATTAAAGCGCAGTTTCCAAGTATTGGCAAAGTTAGCTGCTATATCTATCATTCTTTGCAACTCATATTCATCATTGGCGATCAGGACGATATCATCAGCCCAGAATAAAGTACCTACATGTACATGTATACGAACATTACATACTCTAACACCCAGATCTTGTTCATTATACTGCCGTGCTGCTATAGTACACAATACCTTTATGCGGATGTATGCAATGCGATGCGGAGCGTAGGGCAGGGCGCGCGCGACCGGCTTGGCCAGCGCTCGCTCGGCTGTTGTATGTATGCGGGGACACCAAAACAAAATGAGGACAGGTCATTACACTGTCCCATCTTCGCCATATCTTCCTCAACCTTTCTTCTTAGGTCAGTGAGGCAAAGTGCTGGCAGTTGCGTTTGATACAGTTCAGCTGGTGGAACTGTTGTTCTTCTGGCTTGTTACAGAGAGTCATCTTGACTGTTTGTTTTGAATCTCGTAACTTAAGTTCCTCATGGCCATCCACTTGCAGTCTTTGATCTAGGACTACTACTTTAAGTCTCACGTTTTCGCACTGTTCACACGGTACTTTGCATGGCTTTGTGGCTTACCGTGTCTTGGGCGAAGTTTGAAGAATGCTGACCTTCCAATCTTCACATGAGGATATCCTTTCTTAAACAGTTCATATATGGTACCAACGGGTCAAGTTAGTACCATCTGGGGTCTTCCTGATTTTTTGGACACCAACTTTTTGTATGGCAATGGGTGTGCCATTGACTCAAAGAAGTTGTTGACCAAATCGATGGATTCCATGGTGACTGGTTTTGGCTTGTTTTTCTTTGTGATGTTTGCTTATTGCTTTCCTGTTGATGCCTAGAGTCTTACTTGCATACCTCTGTAACCGTGCTCTCTTCAATGAATTTAGGGCAGCAGTAACATACTTTCTTCCTTGCCCTTTTTTGGCCTGCTTGGATACTATGTCAACGATTTGTTTTTCCAGAGACTGATGCTTAGTACCATCTCTACCTTTGAACCCAGCACGCCTCAGTGCTTCAACCTTTTTAGGTGATGATGTGTTTACCATACTGGCCAGAACTTCGGCAAAATGCGTACCAGATGATGGTAGGTGCTTTTTCAACCTGGAATAGCGCTTCCTTTTGGCTGCTGAAGACGATGGAGTCTTAGAAGGAGATGTATTACTTGTTCCATGTGTGGCCTCGACAGCAGGTAATTGTGCCTCTGTACTCCCCGTCTCAAGCTCTGGATGTTTCTGTCGTTCTTTTGCTTTCTTTGCAGCATACACCTCTCTTCTATTTCTGTTACACTCCTCCTGTTCTTTTGTTTGTCCTTCTCTGTATCTTTATGGGGCCATAATGCCTTCCACCACTGACAAGTCCCGATGAAGAAGAACTCTGAACTACCTGGGAGGGAACGGGGGGAAATACAAATAAAACCAGGCAAAATTACAACAAAAAATTACTATGAGAATATTAAATTGCCTGCTGAACAAATTGCTCAGCATAATAAAATACTACAATAACAATAATTCTCAAAAAAATTCTCAGTCGGGAATTTATTTCCGGTTACATGATCTTGTATTTTTGAGCTGGCAATTTCTCTGACAATTATTGTTCTCCATTGAAGGACTGCACACTGAAACCTGACTTTCCTTATCCTTTATATTTTCATATCTATTCCTAACATTATACAAAATAGAAACAAAAATTAAAAATTTTCCTCGGAATCTGCTCAAGAACATGGTGGCTATTCCCGTCACTTTCAAATCTAATGACCTCTTCTCCAATGCCATTATGTTTCAAGATTGACTTCTCTTCCTTCGTGGGAACTACGTCAGACTCACATCCAGGAAGGAAGACCAGCAATAAATAAATCAGTTCTATTCAAATTGAATTTCTTTTCATAGATATATTCTTGTATCCCACAAATGAGACATGACAATGATCTAAAACACATTGATTAGTCTTGAATAAATCTCCACATGAACAGCTTTAAAATGTATGATCTTTGGACACCATGTTGGCACGTTGTAGATACCCTGTTGGCAGTACTGGACACTTTTGGAACATTTTGTCATTTTTATGTATAGATAGGACACCTTAATAGGCTTGCTATTTTACCAAACTACCCCGCTGCTGCAAGACTACAGATCATTAGAGTTCCGGTGCAATCGCTCTTACGATGTTATTTTTTGTCGTTGCTTTGATCTCTCATTGAAGACTTTTGTTTTTACAAGTTGAATCTTAGCTTTCTCAGTCTGAACATCAAACATAACAGAACTTAGTAGGCCTAGTGCGACTGGTGGTATGTGCTTACAAATACAATACTACTATTAGTACTATTGAAAAGTACATGTACAACGTACAGTGTACAAATGGGATGCACATTAACAAGTATCAATAACGCGATCTGCCGCGCCGAGCGGATGTGTACACAATTTCATTTTATCGTCTGGTTCATTTAAGATTTGCGCATGCGTTATGACATTATGACCGCTTACGAATATTCCCAGATAAGAAAATTTGTATCTTGCAATTTTTCGCAACTGCGCATTCGAGAATAGCTTGTTAAGAAAAATCTTACATGTAGTTAAGAAATTTGTAACTAATATTAGGGTACCAATTTGTGGTAATCAATTTGACATTACGTTGGGACAACTAGTTGGTACCCTAATTTAGAAACACCCATTTTATCAAATTATTGTGGTGAGTTCATCCGTGAGACACGCAGAGACTGAAACAATCACTCGAAATTATATACGTTTTAACTATTTTAATCACTGTCGCTCGGACACAGGTCCGACCGGTTCGAAATCAGAACAACTAACTTATTCTTGTCTTGTAAGCTGTACTTATTTAACACCGTGTTTACAATGGAATTAAGAATCAAACATTCCAATAATAATATTTACGATATAATTCTATAACTTCAGGTAGCGTGTAGCGTGGTAAAACAACTTTACACGCTCCGTCAAAAGGGGCGCTAGCACGACCAAAACAAGTAAGTTCGTTTGCACTGTTTACATGCGTCTTTGATTAACACGCAGCAGGAATGCATCGTCTGTGCAGGTGCCCTGCTCTCAAAGCGCGCACGCACAAGTCATCGCTGCGTAAGTAATTCAGAGGATATATTACCAATTCACAATAAGTAATTAATCAATAATCAATGAGCAATAAAGTCTGTGTAATTTCACAACACTATTTTACCAAACTACCCTGCTGCTGCACAACCACAAATCATTGGAGTTCCGGTCCATTTGCTCTTAACGTTGCTCTCAATTTTCCATATAACGTTGGTAACGGTGGACACCGTTACCAACGTATACATGTATGGAAAATTTGTACACAAGCTTTTCAGAAATGTAGACAAAACTTTATTGGTCTGTGCAATTGTCTTTGTTAGATAAGTTTCGGGCTGTGGCGCTTTCTCCGTCTGGTCTGTTTTGATCTGTGTTATTGTCTTTAGAATAGACGTTTAATTTTCCAACTGTCTTCGTCGTCAGAGTATTTCCCTCCCAGCTGTGTCAATTGCCCACTTACACAATTTCCATTGATCAGACATTAGACCCGGCGGTACCTGAATTATTCTTAAAATAATTTGTCGACCTAAATTAAGGCTGTCCGGCTGCAGTTGTCCCCTGCCCTCTGCTGCTCGTCCGCACCTATTATTTGCAAGTTTACGACAGATGAACTTGCACGTTGCACAGCAGACAGTTCGCCAATTGGCATCAAGCCTTGGTCATTAACGTCAACATTGCGCTCGTTGCCTGCTTCGAAATCTGCAGCAACAGCCGCGATCCTATTAAACCCCCGATGGTTTGGGATGATTTCCCCAAGCATTCTTTCTAAAATGTCAAATCGATTGTTTAATAGAGCCTGATTTTGTCTGATTATATTTAGCTTTGTCATTATTTTGTTGTAGTCGTCTCCTTAAACTAATGGCAATATGGGATCAAATATCCCATCATCTTCATTTTGGACATGTCTGTCTTCGTCTGTTTCAATGTCAGAGAGGTGAAACAGTCTGTCTTCGTCGTCGCTTTTGTTGTTGTGGATTATTTGTTTTCATGGTCTGTCGCTTTCCCCGTCTGATCCGTTTTGATCTGTGCCATTGTCTTCGTTAGATATTATGGTTTGGTCTGTTCCATTGTCTTCCTTGTTGGTTTCTAGCAGATGATCCAGGGAGGCGAGTTCTTTCAGGGAATTAAGTGGGGATACCACACCTTCGGGCATTTCAAAATCGTCATCCAGAAGATGCCCCCCATCGGTGGGTGATTCTTTTCACTTTAAGCTCTTTCATCTCACTTTTTATGTCCAAAAGCATGAAATACTACATGTAAGTTATGAGATGCTAACAGAAAAAAGAAAAGCACATCATAATATTGTAGCAGTCATAAACTTGTAATATATATTCCCCACATCAATTCCGATCTTCATAAAATTATAAAACAAGCGTAGTCCTCTAGGTGCACATATTCATTAATCAGCACATGGGAAAAACACAGACTCAATGTTAAGGCCCAAATACCCAATTGTAAACATTGAATTCACTGTATTCTGATCCATATTTTCTTTTTATTATCTTTAGGAAACAAATGAAGAGAATTTGTGCAAATATCTCTCATCATTCGTACACTTTGGTACGCAGCAATGTGCCAAAAATGAGTTCAGTGACCACAAGTTAGCTAGAAAACATGTATCATAATAGTTTCTATGATAAACGGTTCATGAGCTACATGTATGACTGGCCCATGTTTTCCAAGATGGCCGCCGGCGACCATCTTGGATTTTGAGAAATGACGTGTGTCTTTGGAGAATTTTTTTTCTATGACCCTAAGGAACTTCCATGCCAAAGGGAACCTTTGCATCACGATTTGAAGTCAAATGTCACTTAACATGTCTACTAACGGCGTAGCTTCTTTCCGACAAGATCTTGTATTTTTGAGCTGGCAATTTCTCTGACACAATTCTTTAAAGGACGAACATCCCACAACTCCTCATCGGTCCACTTAACTAAGAGAAATACAATGTCTGATCTTGTTTTAGCGAGCTTGCGTAAAAGTAGTTCTTGATGTCATCGTTCGTGGAGAGCTTCCGTGTCAAGGGGGGGTCCAAATATATCTGAAGTTTGATTATCCACATTTGCTTCTCGTTAGATTAAATTTACGTTATTTACTTGGTTACTATATAACAAATATTCAGCACATCAAGGTGGGTGTATAATGCTTAGTAACCATAGCAACGGTATATATGATAATATCGCTTTTTGTCGCTTTTTCCCAAAAATTTGATTTACGGTGCTTTAAAAAAGACGCCATTCTTTTGGCAAAATTATTTGAATAAGATTTGTTTTAAATAGTTGATAATATTTATTCCTAGGAATCTAGTTAACAATTGTTAATGTCAAAAATGCACTGGTAACTAGGGCGTTGCTATGGTAATAAAAAAACGCATTAAAATGATAAAAATATGCATTTTACTTGATTATGTGCAATCTATGCATCATTTTATTGACATTATGGTTGTATTAACTTCACTACCATGCATGTAACATACTACTTTTATAGAGTAGCTTGTGTAGGACTTAGTTACCATGATATCAATAACCCTGAGAAGTTGATTATTATCAAATAAACATAAATCACTTTTTGGGCAAAAAATATGCTAAAACAAAATACATTTTGCCTAAAAAGGCGATTCGTGGTTATTTGAAATTTGTCTTCTCAAAGTCAAAAGACGACAATTTAATAATTGTTTAGTTTGAACTGGACATGTTTACTTTAAGAATTAACAGAAACACTGGTAACTTACATGTAGGCTGTTGCTATGGAAACTATTATCTTGGTTACCGTATAAAACAATTGAATCACAATGTGCATGAAGTGTCAATTTTCATTACAAACCAATGGAAACGTTAATATGTTCGCAGTTCGTACAAAAACAAACAAAAGAAAGTACTGTAATGTAACAATAAACTATCACTTAAACCATGAAATGTTGTGCAATAGTTTGCTTTGACTGACTTTCCTAATCTAGTACACTGGATGAGTCCATTATAATTATTCTTTGATAATAATAATGAGGTTTCCATCTTTCATATCATCTATGAGACAATAAGTATGTTCATCTTCATCGTACTTAACGTTGAACCAAGCTGGAAAACCTGGTACAGATGCAATTACATCACCCAAAATTCTTTGTCATCAGCAAATTTATGTTTGATTCGTTTTCCAGAGAGAAGTGGAGTTTTTCCCCTTTTCTTATGATCTTTTGAAATAACTGTGGCTTCAGTAGAAGCAGCGCTCCTCTATTAATATTATAAGCTGTTTGTGCAATTCTTCAGATGACTTTAAAACCCCTTTTTTTTAAACTGTAAATATTTGATTGTCTTTATGAAATTGCCCAAGAACATGTTGCCTCAATTGAAGTTGCCAAGTGAGAGCTTTTCTTTTTGCTGCCTCAGAGAGATGTTCTTTAAATAACCTTTCATCAACTTGTTCCCTTGTGTGCCGTAAGCATTCATCAATTATGTGATCTGTAACTTTAGTTTTTCTGTTAAGTGCATTTGTGCGCCTTGTTTGTTCTTATTTGTTCTTTTTTTTAGCACGACTTTGTTTTTGTTCCAGTATGGCTTGTTCTCTTGCTTTATATTGTTTCATAACCTCAGGAGTACGTGATCTTACAGCAGATGTAAGTTATTCAGTTTGTGATTTTGAGTTGAGAAAATCATGTGGCTATAAATGTAAATTAAAATATGTTCGTTTGATAGCGTGGAGGCATTTGGGCAGTTGCAACATAAAAAATCCAGAAGTCGAAACACTTGCTCTGGACTTTTGTTGTGCCTAGGCCAACTGGAAATTGCTTCTGTGATATCAGATGCATCTCAATACCTACCTCCCGGTAAATGTTCTGCAACTGTCTTTTTGAAATACACTGTATGATTTAATGGCAAGAAAACATGCCTGCAGCATGCCGCACACTAGTGTATAATTGTCAACTACTAATATCAATGCCTCATAAACAATGTCTTGTTCTATAATTCACTGTAAAAAATGTCTTTGTAAATTTACAGAAAGTGCTGGCAGAGTTGCCAGCACTTTCTGTTTTTGCATTTAACCTTTCGTTTTGTAAAACATAATCACATACTTGCTGTTGTTAAAAATTACAGAAAAGTTGTAATCATTAACAGATGACATGGTTTTGGCAAAATACAAGCAAACCTTTAAATGCTAATAATTTCATTTTTGTTCTTTTAGTTCACAACCTGCAACAATTATTCAAATTTACAGAAATTTTTGTAATTTTGTTTTTACATATTTTTTGCAAATATAAAAACGGCGAAATCTGTAAAAAATTGTGTGGTATATTTACACATTTTATGTTTTTAAACATTTCATTTATTTATTCATTTTATTGAATTTAAGTTCAAATTAAAATAGGTAAATTTGTGAAATTACTTATATCTTGTATTTTTACATATTTTATGTTTTTAACTGTTTCATTTGTTTATTCGTTTAATTTAATTTTACTTAAATTGAAATAAGTTGAATCCGTAAAATTACATAAACACAAGTTGTTTTGATATGTCAATTGTAATTTATTTACATTTCTTACGTCTGCAATACTGAAAGAATAATATGTACAGTGTATAAAAAATGCGCATGTATTATGCACTGTTTGAAAAATTTGTTACCGTTTTGTTTTCCATTTATTTTAAATTTAGAACGTCAATCACCAAAAACAACCAACTACTGTAAAACAGTGTTCTGTTAAAACTGCCACTACTCTCACAGCTATGTCAACATACTGGCACACAGTATTGAAATCAATTGCATCAGTATAACATCTGTCCTAGTTCAAATTGTCAAATATCAACAAATGCAATAACACTCTAAATTACAATTTCGCTTTTCATTTATTTGCAAACAAAAGTTATTTATTTGGGAATCTAACACAACAAACCAAACATGTCCATATTGAACAACATGCCCTTGCCCTAATAAAACAAATAAATAAACCATGTCAAGTCTGTAACACACAACAACAATAATATTTAACAAAACAATTTGCACTGCCTGACAATAGTAATGAGTTGCCCCCTAGAGCAAAACATGAACAAAGTAATATCACATAGCAATTATTCAGTGTACACACTCCTCGGTGCTCAAAGCAAAGAAATAATGTTGGTGAATCCCCCCCCCCCCAGAAAACAAATATAAACAATTAGAACTAGGTAAGTATTCAGTCTACTCACTTGGTCCTGACCTCCAACTTTGGGCTCTACCTTCATCACCTTCAGAAGCTCCAATCATGTCTTTGACGCCTTTTACAAGTGAGAGGACTTTGCTGTTCGTAGAGTGGACTTTTCTGCCTGGTTTAGTCTTAGCTTTAGTTCCTTTCTCAGGGTTGATTCCCAGGAGGCATCTGTAAGTAAAAGTACCAACTCTATTGCCCCAGAGACTTTCAATTAAGATAATAGACAAACTGGAGGATGCTATCATGTTTAACTCTCGTTGGGCAAAGAACTGTGAAAAATTATTCAGTAGAAATTGAAATGCAGTGCCGCAGACAGGTCTAATACGCTAATTAAAACAATTCTCATAAATTTTGCCTCAATATAAAATTGTTGTTTCCTATTTGAAAACTGTTACACTGCTTTCCTTTAAAAATGATACAGAAGTACATTTTTCCTATTAAATCATGTCCTAATCAAATCAAACTTCTGGTTATTTTAAAACCTTCCAAAATCAGACTTTTTGTGAAACTAGTATCAACAAAGTGTACCTGTTGTTGTGAAACATTTCAGAAGTTGCTGCTGATGAGGGATACATGTTGTTTCACCTTTAAAACCATCTGGTACCATGCACTGATGTATCTACCATCATTAGGCGTTCAACACTTTTAATTTAACTGCTCGTTCTAACCATATTTTGTTCTCTTTTTTGTTAGCATGGTTTTGAAAGGAAATATTATTAATTGCCCTGTACATAGTAGGGTTAAACCTATTAAATTGATCTTGTGTAAAAAAAAAAAAAAACTGGCTTTGAAAAGAATCAATTGGTAATAGGAATTATATGAAGATTCACAGATTAACTATGATGTGGATTACCTAACAAGGATATAAGAATCAGGTTAGTAATCAGGTAATCCATGAACATTGTACACACCGTTGTAACAGCTCCAGCGTTGCTTGTGCTTCTGTGGTACTGCACGTTGTAATTGTAGAATGTTGCAAACATCATGCAGAGGGCTTGCATGGGGGAGGAGATGGTTTTGTTGACCACCAGCTGGTCAATTGCCAGCTTGAAGCTTTTTGCAGTGAGAATTTGAAGACCATTTAAGTTATCTTGAAAAAGTGCAATAACAAAGACAAGTATTTGCAGTTTATCCTACTCAACATCCCCCAACTATCTTTGTTACTGCCTCATCAATGGTGTGACACAATTTTGTAGTTTATTGGTGTCACTGTTACACCAAGTTGTACTATACAGTGTGTCTCAATAAAAATGCAAACAAAATATAACAGAATGCCAGACGTAGAATGTGTAACCAACATGGAGAAGACAGGTATGGTTTGAAAGATAAACCTTTCCCCATCAATGAGACATCAAACGTTATGTGTAATTTCCCGAGGGAGGTAAAATTGACCATGGGACCAAGTTTAAAATTTTAGGCATCATTGGGACATAGGTAGCCTAACTGCCTCTGTGTGGATAATTACCTGGCCTACAAATAAATGTGTTTAGCAAGTTAATATATTTACAAAAAATTTCTTTAGCCAATAAACATGTTTACAAAATAATAGCAAGATGGTTTTTAGAATTGTGTTTACCCGCTAAACAAATTTTTGGGGCAATTGGGCTTCCTTTAACCATTAACAGCGACCAGCCCCCAAGCCAGTCATTATCGGGCAGTGAAGACCGGGTCCTCCCACTATTATTCCCTTAATATTACATCAAAGGTCTGACCTTGATGTGCATAATCTGAAGTATGGTCTAAAGAGAAATATATAGATTTTGAATGATGGGTACAGTGCAATGAAATTCACAAATGAATACAAATAGTTTGCCTTGCCAACACAATTGAAATCTAAAATATTTTGATTAAAACAAAAGGAATTTTCACCTAAATTTACACTTGAGTAACTTACACCTGAGACCACAACATTCATAGGTTGATCGGTTGATTTTTCGTCTCTTTTTTTTTTTTTTTTTTCAAACTTTTTACGGGGTGGGGCTTGCTGCAGCCATGTTTTGTGTGTTTTTGAAAGAGATATGATTTTAATTACCTCTATCATGTGTGCTGGCTGCATTGAGGAGCTTTCTGATATGTATTGGCTTCAGATGAAGTTTCCTTAAGTCCTCTTCATTAACAAACTTGAAGTCAGACGGGTTGTCAACACCAATTTCTATAGCTTTCTCTACAATCTGGTTGACTTCCCATTCCGGTAGCCTTGGTCGTGCTTCTGAAATGTATTCTTGAAGTGGACTAAGGATTACAGATTCGTCACTGCTTGCCATTTTAGCAAAAATGATAAAGAAACAATTTAACATAGTAAATGCACTTTAGCCCTGCAAATAATATAGGCCATAGAACCACCTTCCCTAATACATGAACACACTGTGTGTATGTAGTCAGGTTTTGTACGAAACTACAAACAAAATGTACAATTAAGTGTGAAATGATTTACTTTCACGCACTTTTCACAAACAAATCCACATTTTTTGGTGCATAGTGCGAACAACTGGTACTGATCAGTGTTATCCTGATAGGAAATCTATGCTTGAAGGGTATCAAACGGTGTCTTCCAATGTGGTAGGCAGGAAGTGGAAACAAATCATGCAGTTCAGTGACTGGAATACATGACACTTTACCAAGTGCTTCACCACAACCAACATGAGCTGGTAGACGGTAAACTCCAAGGTGCTTCTCAAAGCTAGCTTCACATAGTCGCACCACAACATACACAGACGAGCAAGACTTAATAACTACATGTACCATCTGTATGCAGTCCAATGTGATGGTGGAGTCATTTGAAAAGCTACTACAAATAACCCTTTTCTTGAAATCTACTCTCCTAAAAGTGACCTTCTCACTAACAACTGAGTTCTCAAAATCTAAGCCAAACCTCTGGAGGGAACGTGCAATCTCTGTAGAGTACAGGGAAGAATGCAAAGAAATTGCTTTGTCAGCATTTACTGAAGTTGACATCAATCATCCACTAGCCATGTACGCCTGAAATAGCTGATTTCTTTCACTTAGTGACTTAGTAATATTTTTGAAGTTCTGGCAATGCTGTAAGCACTTCTTAAAGTAAGAGTGCTTACTTTCGAACTTTATGGTCCACATTCTCATTAAAGGCCCAAACTTAAGTATCATCTCAGCATAATGAGCCATAAAGTTGTGTTCAGGACGAAGTTTACATTCACTGAATGTAACCTTCCTCTCTTCCAGATATTCGTCTACAACCACATTAAGCTATTTATTCTGTTGACATGTGTGGAGAACACATAAACTCAACAATCTCTCTGAGTTGTAAAAACAATTGCCACACAGGATCTTCTGGTCCTTAATTTTATCACATATTACCAGTGGTAGAATCCTCAACAAACACCAATTCTGAATGGCATGCCCACCAATAATCGTCCCATTCACACGCACTTCGGGAGGTTTATTACTGGCATCACTACCAAGGCACTAAAAACTCCTTATTCTCTTGTTTAGCATTTCATATGTGAACCAACATTTGAAGGGGAAAGCTTGTGGAATAGCAACTGGACTGTATCGGACACAGATTCAGCAGCAATAGACTTGGAGGAGTTCCGCTTGTACGTATTCTTGTCTTATTCTATGGCCGCTACCTCTTTCTTTATGATTTTGGCAATCACATCGAGAGCCGCATCTACATCGTCTTCTTCATTGTCTTCTTCATCGTCATCTTTCGTAACTCTCAAGGTTGCCCTAGCATTATCCTGGAACATGACGACTTTACGATACTAAAAATCGGAGAGAATGACCAGATCTTCGGCATTGAGAGATAACATCTTCAGTAAATCAGCTCACTTCATGGAACTACCCACAATCTCTGAGTATCGCTCCTGTAAACCAACTGAATCCCAAATGTTGGTACGATCAGCTCACGTCTCTGTCAGGAGCTGCCTCACTCCTACTAACTGTGGTGTTTTCATGATACCATCATCGTCGTGTGATCGCTTGTTCTCACCTGGAGCACTCCGAAGACTGAAGAACCTGCTTAAACAGTCCTTGTGATACCTCGCGTCTGATGAATGCAAATCACCAGGGGCGCCTGAGACACGCAGCATCACCACCTGTGCCCACTGGTCAGCCCTGGCCTTACACTGTTTCATGATTCTGTCCTTGGTCTTTATTGGTTTCCCTTTTTCATAGTTTGTATGTGTCCACTTCTTGCACCAGATAGGCGGCTACCCATGGTGTTGGATTTCTAATGCTTCTCTTTATCACACAGCTTTTGCCACAATAGATGCAGTGCTCTCTGAAATTTAAGGTGGGTCTCTCAGTGCGCCTCATACGCTTAGCCGGAGGCTCATTTACATCAGATGATTTAGAGAACGATGGCGCTTGCATTAGATACTTTATGATACAGCTAGGGCCTGTGATAGTATACTGTATAAGCTGATATTTTCGCGTACAGATATTTTCGCGAATGACAGGCTAAGAGAAATTTTCGCGAGTCGTTGCTTTCGCGAATGACACCTCTGCAATGCTTCCATACGATGAGCTGGCAATATCTTCGCGTGTTGTTAAATTCGCGATAATATGCAATTCGCGAAATTCGCGAAAATAAAACCCTCGCAAAAATATCAGCTTACTTGCAAATTCTCATTCGAGTTCATGTGCTCTTGCAAATTGATGTACAATGAATCGCCATATCGAATACTGGCGTCAATAATACTGTAGCGCGCCGTCTTCCGTGGCTTAATAATCTTTATTAACAAGCTATACCCGAGCGGCTGGATATAACTTGCGGGGACATCCGTTGAAGGAAAATATATCCTAATGTA
>JAVCKS010000030.1:375626-386412 GCA_032273685.1 Pteraster tesselatus | reverse complement strand
TCTTGGACACCCTCTACTCGTGCAAAATGTCATGATGAAATAAACAGAGGCCTCTCGAACTCTCCTTGTTTCTCGAAAAGATCTCGCGCGCTCGCTGCGGTTTTCTCTGTGCAAAGAAAAGTCGGGATTTGACCTCATTAACGCGGGCGCTGCGGACTGACTGTTCAGTGGCTATATATAGCCAAGTAAACTCACCATGACAAATGGGACAAGAAATACACTCAATATTTGAAAAATTACACTTATTGGAAATTCTTTATTTATTTTTATTTAACATTCATTATCTTGACTTATATAATCAGTAAAACAGATCACCTTGTTATAATTCAAGACATGGACCTGAAAAGACCAGGATCCTTAGCCCTGTGACAGAAGGGACATGACAGCCAGGACAATTGTGGACGCTTGATAAGTTCACGCTTAATCAGTTCAAAATAGTCCTCTGAAGATAAATTGTATTTTTTGGAATTTAGTTTCAATTAAAATAGTGTTGCAAAAGGTATAATTTTAACAACGATTAACCTGAGAATATATCTTTTGTTGAATTTAGTTTCATTTAGATTAAAAAAATACAAAAGTTACCATCCAAAACATTCATGGAATACTCCTTCAAATACTCAACAACTATACTAGGTACATTAAAAACAACTGATCTGATTTCAAGTTAAACAAATAAACTGGAGCCTGTTTCAGTCATGACATTTTCTGAAGTAACGGAAAACTGTCCTAAAGACTGTAAAGGGTAGTTTTATAATATACTTTTTTATTGATAAATTAATAAATTACTTTATTTTGAGAAAGAGGTTTCTATTACAAAAAAAACACTCTTTCTTCTGAATAACCTAATGCATGTTCATTGCGTGCGCGTGCACAAATCGGCAGAAAAAAGTACCACCTGACCCCTGTGCACTCTTAGCGTGGTCTTAATTTAACACTAGCATAATTGCTACAATCAGAGATCATTGTACAGCATTCCCTAGCCTCACTGGTTCAGTGGAAGAATTCTCGACTGCCACACGGGAGACACAGGTTTGATTCTCGGTCGGTGCACCATCGGTTCCCTCATTCGACCTACACGTCTCGCCATCGTTGTTGGCAATATACATGTAGCCGTTTGTTCTTTTTTGGAAGGATTTCCTTTCACGACACACCGTTCAACCCGGTGTTCTGACAGTTACTACAAGGCCAAGCTCATTTTTACTTTGGAGAACACTGTTCTACAATACACGAGAGAGATTTTGTGATTGAAATTTAACATTTAATTTTCTCTTTCATATAATTTAAGACCATGTTTTCCCACTGGTAGAGGAAAATCCTACAGTCGTTTTTTAGTCAAGTTTCGCCGTTTTCACCTAAAGGAATCATAGACGTCAATCATGTCTATGAATTAACAATGATCTTCACATGCTAATTAATATCATTATCATGATAGCATTGTTTTAATTTGTTTAGCAGTCAAGTACAGAAAATATTTAGACTTACCTTCTCTTTATCTATCTGAGGAAGTAGTTCTTGATTGAACGACATTCTTACGTTTCTGCTGATCATCATTGTCATGATAGCAAATTTTAAATGTGTTTAGATAGCATTTGAGTGCAGAAATACTTACATGTAGGCCTGCCTTGAAGGATAACCTGTATTTGTATGATTGATTTTCGTACCTCCCTAAGTAATATCATTATCGGATAGCAAAAGTAACTTTTTGTTCAGCAGACTTCATTTTCTGCTGGAATCAAGAAAGTCCTTACCCTCACATAGCATCGCCTTATCTGAAGGAATCCTAGATTTAAGTCATGATTTCAACATTAATTCGCTAAGTACATTATTAATAGCTATATCAGGATAGCAAATGTTGGCAGACTTTTCTGTTAGATGTACACACATAAAAAAAAACTCACGCTCTGAATTGTAACTACATTGTATGCTTCATGTTATCATATCAGAGGGAACTACAATTTCAGTCTAGTTTATAGATTGATGGTGTTTGGATCATTGGACCTCGGGTAAAAACCAGCATAAACTATCAACTTTCACAGATGCAGAGCAACAAACTGGTGCATGTATTTTTACCTCCACGCCAGGCTGGCGTTGCTGGTATCCTTGGGTGGTGGCTTGTGCATAGGATCCTTCCCCACTTTTCTCTTCTTTTGCGGCACCTCTTCTCGTGTCTTGCTTATCCGTTTTATACTGGTGGACTCTCTTTGATAAGCCTGTGCCAAGTATCCAAATATTCAATTAACAATTTTGGAATAATAATTATTTGTTAATGCAATAAATGTATGGCAGAAACAACCTGATGGTATACAAATTTATAACGAATGTTTATGAGTGCGATGGTGCAAATTATTTTCATGAGGTGACAGATGGCACGTATCTATATTCACTTTTTCCGCTTAACAATCGTTTTGCGGTGTGAGCTTTCGCCAGCCATGTGATAGAACCAAACGAGTGCAATAGAACCAAACGAGTGCAATAGAACGAATATTGCGGCGCACGTGATCGACCCGTCGGCCAATCAGATGATGCGGATTTAGTCGGGCGTTGTATAATATTTGATATGACATGTCACAAATGTACAAACACATGTAGTACAATACATGTACACATTTATAACAAGGTAGTTGAGACTTTGAGAAGTCCTTGGGAAGTTTAATCTACCGGTACTCTCCAATAATCACAGAAAATTCAAGCGTTGATAATAATTACATAAAGTAGTTGGTGTACATAAATATCATTGCCACTTTTAATGACGAGTTGCCACCATTAAATCTCCTGAGGTGACCTAATTTCTAATATTCGGTCAATGTCAAATCCAAAAATTCCAATAGTAAAATATTCAAATTGAGTAGGGCTTACTCTTTGACCGGAGGGTGTCCATCTCTTCAGAGTTAGATGAGCTATCGTCGCTCCAATTACTTTCGCTGCCCCCGTTGCCCTCTTCAGCTAACCGCATTGGCCGGGCGCGTACACGACATGGTCGCTGTGTATCCTTCTGATGAAGACGAGGCATCAAGGCGTTCTTTGAGGAGCGACTGGCCGATTTCATAGTCGGTTATTACTAAGCAACAAATCATAATTAAAAGGATCATGAAAGAAATTGGCAAAGAGGAACTCCCAATTTTTGAAAAAAAATTGTAACAAAAGATATAAAATAAAGTACCTTGGCGTACTACAACAGTAACCCTTAGCCATTCAGCTATATTGTAAGCGGGGGGCTTCGCACAGGTCTCCTTGAGGCGATTGTACTCTGGCTCCTTGACCGTCCCTTTTACTGGGAACCAGGCACGTTGACATTCTTCACCATGTCTCTTCCGGACCCAGCGGAATGGGATCAGGTCATATGTTGCATCTCGAAGGTACTTGACAAGCGTCCAGCTGTTGTCGGGATTACAATCTGCCAAACAGGACACATAAGTGGAAGAAACATTTACCAAACCGCCTCCTAGAGACTTTTGGAAAGGAACACATTTTCACACTGTTTTCCCAAATAAAATCTGTTGCTATTTTAAAATGAATGATACTTATTGTACCGTAGATGTAAAATTGTCAAACTCACATTTACAATTTAACTGCAAAATACGCGAGTTGGCTAAAAAGGTCATAATAGCTTGACTAAAAAGGAGTAATGCCAGGACAATGAAACGTACGTAGCATGCATTTATTTCAGCCTTTTTTATAACTAATTATATTGTTTGTTTTTAGGTAAGACCGTATTTGGTGTTTCATAGATGACTGCGAAAGTTGGTCCAAGACCAAACGCAGAGGAAAGTTGGTGGTTGGCTTTGAACTGGTTGGCCACCCACCATACTTTCATTAGCCCACAAACTATTCAGCCAACCCTTGTGTAAGCTCACACTTAAGTCTATATAAGAGCAGTACATCCTTTGAACAAACCTGTTTACATGAATGACTTCAGCCTCAAAACAAATTAGAATTTAAGGCAGTTAGGGTCAAGAGTTAATCCAGTCGATATCCAGCTAAGTGTTCTCTGCGAAAGCATAGCAGTGATTAAGAACCATAAACCACACTCGATTGACCCCAGGAACTGTGTGCTTCCATACTTTAGCAACGATCTTGGTGTCACCCATTTCTGTTGGGTATGAGAGAAACAAGTTCCCATTGGGGCACTCAAGGAATCCCACCAAGGTGGTGTCCACTGGGGCAGCGACAGCAGGCCGTAACCGTGTATATCGACGGTAGACATAGGTGCCATCATCAGCCTGCTCAGTGAGTTCAATAATTTCACCGGTAGCAGTCAGATACACATTGTTCGGGCTGTAATGCAAATTTTTTCCTGTGTCCAGATAGTTGTCTTGATGGGGTTTTCCCTGAGCCTCTTAGCCAGCTGCACGAGAGGTTTGTGACCAGGCTTAACCTTCTTCTTCAGCTGGCCGAGAAAGTTTTCAAACTTAAAAGCTGAGCAGTTTTCCAAACGTCATTTGGAAAACTGACGTCATTGAGAAGCATGGTGCTTCTCAATGACGTCTCCCAAATGTAGGAGATGATGAACATTGTATACAACAAAAATATCGCCGTAGAGTCTAAAAGCTTTCTTTACAAAGAGAGTTAATAACTCTCTTGCATAATCTAGCTGCATACGAGCCGTCCTCTCACTCACTAAAAGACCAATGGCCACTGACAAGAGGAGAAAATTATTGTAGTAAACAGGCCTCAGGATACCTTTGAAGGTAAATGGGCCAGTGTACAGCAGAAGTGTCCTGTATTCAGCAGCCTTATATCTCTTGACCTTTTCCAATGACCTTGGTTTGCGGGCAAAGTTGAATGGCATTGTCTCCTTCATCCTCACCAATTTCCTGTTAATTTCAGCAACTGCAACCTGGTCTAGATGGAAGGCTGTCCGATGGAATTGTCTGTTCATCCAGTAATCTGTAAGCCGCTTAACCACACCAAGGCAGACCATGTGCATGTAATTCAAGGCAAACCCATGTATCATGTCAAAGCCTGGAATGTTCAACCATGGACTGTCCATGCAGAGAGAATTATGATGTTCTGTGTAGTCTTTCCCACGGAATGTGTCGTCATTTTGCAGGTCAATATTCTCAGTTATGTAGAACACCATCCTACCATCCACCTTGGTTGCTTTGCCTCGACAGCGCTCACAAGAATGTGCAGCCATGTGTCCCATGATGCTTTTCATGAAGGCCCGGGCTGGTGCATCGCACACTATGCACATCAGACACACTTGGTGGTGGTTGCCCTTGTAAATGAAGCCACCGCGGAGTAGACGAGACAACTCATTGACACACTGGTTCACATACATGTAAGACACACAGCTTGGCTTGCCACCCATTGTTGCACATGCCGGAAAGATTTTGTACAGTGATTGGTCATTCTCTAGAGACACCAGCACTGGCCACGAGTTGAGGTTGGACGAATCAAAAATCAGTACACCATCAACACCAATCATAAGTTTGATTTCTTCATGAAGACGAAGTGGGCGAACCAAATAGTCCAGAGCACGTGTTAACTGGTTATCAATACCAAACCAGTGGTACTCTACATCAAGGTAGGATGGATTGATGTTAACAGAGCATGGTGTGCAAAGTAGAGTTATCGGATCCTTTGGCAAACCCTGTACACCAGCACGATTAAAAAGCACAAGTAGGTGCTGCTAGTCACTCCGTGAAAGTGATGTGCTCCTAAAATATTCACGCAAGGACCTCCTGAAGAACTCGGCCTCAGTTGCTGCTTCTTCATTATCAACCTCCTCGACATACATTACATGATTGTCATCAGCCTCTTCATCGGAACTGCCATCATGTGCGTCGTATCCAAGGCTCGCGGGACCGGGACTGTCGTATCCAGGGCTCGCGGGACCGGGACTGTCGTATCCAGGGCTCGCGGGACCGGGACTGTCGCATCCAGGGCTTGCGGGACTAAGACTGTCGCATCCAGGGCTCGCGGGACCAAGACTGTCGCATCCAGGGCTCGCAGGACCAAGACTGTCGCATCCAGGGCTCGCGGGACCAAGACTGTCGCATCCAGGGCTCGCGTGGCTGGGACTGTCGCATCCAGGGCTCGCGGGGCCGAAACTGTCTAATCAAGGTCTCGCAGGGCCGGAAATGTGGTATCCAGGGCTCGCGGGGCCGGGACTGTCGTATCCAGGGCTCGCGGGGCCGGGACTGTCGTATCCAGGGCTCGCGGGACCGGGACTGTCATCGTAGATTTCATGTAATGACCCCAATAATTCATCCTCAGTCACTGCTTCTTCATGACCAAAATCTTCCATGTAATCAGGGTCTACTGGGCGGGATACTTGTACATCGGTGACAAGATCTGACAGGCCGGGAGCGCAATCCACAGGGTTTGATGGGCCGGGAGCATTGTTTCCAGGGGTATCAACACAGAGTGGCCTTCCCCTCACTTCTAGGACACAACATATTCTCAGTGCCTCTCTTCTCTTCTGGGCCCATTTTACTTTCTGTTGACGGCGTTTCTACTTTCGGATATACATGTATGCGTCTTCGTCCATTACAGCTAATTCTTTTTAAAATGGTCTATGATTTAAACATATCAAATTAAATCCTAAACATGTGACTAATAGGCGGTTCCCATGGAAGATTGGGGAAAAAATAGGCAGGGACGAGAACAAACAGCCACCATGCCCGGATTATCCAATAGGCACAGGATAATTGTTGTCCAGTATGGCTGCGCACACCCAAGTCTATTATAGTCATCGTCGCCGTATCAATTCGCTCAATCGAACATGCATGTACGTACGTACGTACGTACGTACGTACGTGGGAATTGTGTTGCACGTAAAGTGTGTTAAAAAAGTGTTTTTAAGCGGTTGTGTCAAAATCGACAATTTTCGGCGGCGAGTTTTAATTTCCGTCTTCAAACTGCAAACGCCATTATTTTGTGCATCACACATGTGGACACGCGTGCACAATAGGGCCATACATATTAAACAATATACGGTAAACAGGAAACCGGATAATACGAAATTCAGATACATCGAACATTTTGACTGGTCCCGTCGATTTCGCTATAACGGGAGTCGACTGTACAAGGTTAATCATAACTTAGCAAGAGTAGACATAGTTACACACAAGAAAACCACAAGCACAGCACCGCTAAAGAACCTGAAAAAGTGGGGAAAATGCAGAACAAAAGACAGATGCATTAGTTTTTGGCATACGAAATTCCAACCACTATGTCATAAGCGGTCAATCACACGTATCCTGGCGTTAGAGTTAGGGTTCTGCAGTTTACTTGTTCTGCAATTCTCATTCTGCAGTTTGTACCCGCCGTTTGAACAGCGGACCTTTCCCGATCATATTTGGCGATCTCTTGTACATACAAACTTTCCCACGATTGGTGGCTGAATCGAGCAGCAGCCGAAATGCACCGTATCCCCCTACTGCCACCCCACCCTAATTTGCGTGTTTAGTTTCAATTGGCATTCCATGATTGCGTGGCAGCCGATTCGTGTGGCAGCCGAAACGCACCGCACCCGTTTGGAGTCAGTGGGTGGAGTCAGGGTTCCGATTCACATTTTGGAATCACGGTTCTACTCGGACATGTCGGAACCGCAGGAATCACCCAAGCCTGATCTTATTCATTATTATTAATCTTCAAAAATATAAAATTAAACGTCACAGGGGTGAAAAAACCTTAATTGGTTGAAAATTTGATTTTTGCGCCTGAGAATCATTTCTGACAACCTTAAACCACTAGCCCCTAACATTTACTTCTATCTCATATGAATACCGGTATATATTAATTGCATAACCTCGTAAGGCAGACGTTTTTGGAATACCTCCGACTGAGTCCGAGTGTGCCTGCTTATGTAAATTAATACGCATGCGATTCACAGGAGTCCAAACATACCTTAAATATGCCATGCCGAGCATCAACATTTCCCTGCCCATGCACTACCTTACGAATATGGAAAATCATAATATTCTTACCTTAGAATGGGAGTTCGGAATTAAAACTGTCTGTATTGATCAATTTTTCTTGCTAGCTGCATATACTTCGAAGTAGCCGCCTTGCACTTCAGCTGCAGAAAACGTGGTCATCGACATGAATTGCACATTATATATGTGCGGATTTATTTAAAAGCACGCGCTTTCCGTTAGACTGGTGTCCCTCTAAGCTTTACTACTGCATGTTGAGATATCTATGGAGTACCGGTACCACGCATGTGCGGAAAAGGACGCGCTGTCTGCATGTATGGCCGTATCCGAATTAAATGGCCGTATCCGAATTAAATGGCTACGGCTAGATTTTACGCATGACCCTATGGTAGGCGTCTAGCCGTATATCTAGACGTCCACCATATAGTCTTGCTTAAAATCTAGCTGTAGCCATTTAATTCGGACACGGCCTTAGACTAGACTGCACTGTGTCCGTCTTTACTACGCCATGTTGAGATATCTATGGAGTACCGGTACCACGTCATGACATCGTTTTTTTCAAAACGCGGAGATTAAATATATTTTCCCAATGTTCCAATTAAAACCTTTCACCATAATGTTGGTTTCAACAGGGTAATACCAGTAATATTTGGACTTGGAAATTTTGCTACTAAACTAGTACTGTTACTGTTATTACTCAAGTTCCCAATGTTATAACCAATTCAAACATTTCACCATTACCCATATTACCTCTCATTACCCTGTTGTAACTGGGTAAAATGTCGGTTTCAATAGGGTAATAACAGTAATTTTTGGACTTGAAAGTTCTGCTGGAATTACTCTCAGTTTACTGTTATTACTTAAGTTCCCAATGTTATAACCAATTCAAACATTTCACCATTACCCATATTACCTCTCATTACCCTGTTGTAACTGGGTAAAATGTCGGTTTCAATAGGGTAATAACAGTAATTTTTGGACTTGAAAGTTCTGCTGGAATTACTCTCAGTTTACTGTTATTACTTAAGTTCCCAATGTTATAACCAATTCAAACATTTCACCGTTACCCATATTACCTCTATACCCTGTTGTAACTTGGTAAAATGTCGGTTTCAACAGGGTAATAACAGTAATTTTTGGACTTGCAAATTGTGGTACGAGGTGCACCATTGTCCAATTGTTTTCCTCATCAGAAACACATCCTGTCGGCCTCAGTCGAGGATCATTTATATCTAATCCTTATCCCAAAATAGCAAATATTAAGGAATTTATAACACTGTCATTATCACACAGGTAATATCATTTGGGTAATACATGTACATGTAACACGGTAATATTGGTAATATTTAGACTTGGTCAAATTTTGGGGTGATATTACCGGTAATATTGGTAATCGGTAACAAAATGCCCAGTGGGTTTTACTGGTTTATTTTCATGTTTACTACATACTTTTAGGGATATATAAAATCTAGGTGAAAGATTTTTGATTAAAACTGCAACAAAAAGTGAATAGCAGAGGGTCTTCACGATGGCAGCCATTCATATACTACTGCAGTGTACTGCTGGTATCGGATCGGTACTCGGTATCGGCCTACATGTACATGTATAAGCAAGTTGAGGTAGATGTATCAAAATCAGTATCGGTAAGAAAACAAAGCATCGAACATCTCTAGTGAGAGTTAAGTCATCCTCAAAGTAATATGTACAGGGCAATCTATGGTAACTCATATTACATGTACATGTACATTTAAGGGGGCATTGACTTTGTACCGAATTCTGCTGTTTCATGGACCTAAAGGTAAATGTTATCTGTAAGGATAGTGTACTAAACCACACAAAAAAAGACCAACCAAGTAACCTTTGGCTAGGTTTGTAACAATTAAGTTTGATATTGGTAACTTAAGTTTAAAAAAAAGGACATGACCAAACTTGTGAATAGCTCTTATGTCAATGTCTCCTTATAATAAATATTGCTCATGATGAGAGGGTGAGCAATATCACATTCGGGCCACCTATTTTCCCCTTAAATTAATTGTTGTTTTTTCTGGTCTAGTAGTGATTTTGCAGCACCACCTTCTTCTCAGAATTCCGGAAGAGAGGCCTAAAGTAGCTCTGACCGCTTAACATTACTACGTGTACTATAAGTGCTAAAACCTAGGTCATCATCATGATTTTTCACAAAACAGTGGTGAAGACTGGGGATTATTCATTAGAACACTCATAATAATTATAAATAAACTACTGACCGTCCATCTTTCTATCATGAAAACTACAAGATTTAACTTGTTTATACAATAAATAATTTAAAAAAATATCGGCCCAGTTTCATACATCCACTTGTCTAAATGCGCAACTGTTATCGTTAAAGAGCACCCTCTGATGAGATATCAAAATCAATAAATTACTAAACCCAATCACCACACTATGTGATTCAGGATAAGATGAATCAACAGCAGGTTTCCAGCATGAAAAATCTCTCCAGTAATTGTATTTATATCTTGAAATGTAATAAAACTATTCGCATAATCACGGTTGTCCATATGGAATCTAAACTTGTCTGTAACACAAGCGGGGTAATCATAAATGCACCATCTGGTACATTGAAATTTTCAGTTTACGTCCGCATTCCCATGAAATTGCCCCCACCATTTACATGTCAGTCACTTCTGCATCAATAATCAACCGTTTTATCAGTATTTGTGTGTTTTATGTCTGTATGTATACACGAGTACAATGTATGAGTTTTTATTGAATTCACAACTAACAATTAGGGGAGATGGGGGTTAGTTGGAACAAATTTTACAAAAACAGCTCTAGATCACAAATAGAATTTATTCAAGAGACAGTAACTATACTAGTTTATGTGTACATATGTGGGCTACAAATTTAGCCTATAACATTTC
>JAVCKS010000030.1:306441-325506 GCA_032273685.1 Pteraster tesselatus | reverse complement strand
TAGCCTCCAGACGTTGTCGTCCGAATATCGAACGCAGGATGCGAAAAACAAGACGTCCGTCAGCTGCGTAGTGAACTTGGTCAGTGGCGTGTTTGAGTGACAAATTTGGTTATGCAGTATGCATCAGTGCACCCTGCAATCTACTGTTATGCAAATCGGTTAGTCGGCTATTGAAAATATATAAAAGTATGTTCGCCCGTTTTTAATCCATAAAAACCCTAGGTACTTTTTTTGACCTTGAAATATTTCAACGTGATGATAAGCAGATTTGAGGTCAAATGTCAACAGAAAATCTCCTTTATGAAAAATCTGTTTTGCGACCGACTCATCTATATTTGAACTTGAATTGTGCCAAATGCAGATTCAAATTTCTGCAATCCAACACCAACCTTGCTTTTCCTTTCTTGCCAAAGGCTACTGTTAAACGATTGACCCTTATGGACTTGTCATTCATTTCCAATCACACAGCCTTTGTGTTTTAGCCTTTCAATTTCGTCTTGAACAAAAGACCCGTTTTCAATGGCCGATTTATTATTCGGGCAATGAAACGCTTGTGGAATAGATTTAAAAGGAAATAACGTACCCGTCTTGAATGACTGCTTTAACATGCGCATTTACATTGGCCTTTTCCCACTCTTTCGGTGAATTCTTCAATCTACCAACGGTTGACATAAATTATTACATTCAATGCCGGTTTTGTTATTTTCAAACATTGATTCACTTTCAGATATACAACTAGAAATACAGATATTTCCACTCGTCGCTTGCCCGGCAGAGGGGCGTTAGACTGAAAAAAAAGTAACTTGCCGAATTGTGTCTAACGCCCCTCTGCCGGGCAAGCGACGCACCTATCTTATCAACTTTGGGAAGCTGTGTTCTCCCGGGACACTCGTATCTCCAGTGGCCTGGTTGTCCACACGTGAAACAAACACCTAGTTTTCTGGATCCCAAAGACGAGCTGCTAGTAGTAGCTTGGAAAGCCGTAACCGGCGCCAATCGCCCAGCTCGGGCCGATGTAGGCCATGACTTGAATCTGCTCGGTTTCTTTATTCGCTTGGCTTGTTCGACCTTTAACTTCTTCGATGCTTTGTACTCAGCACGATCCATTCGTTTGTCGTCGTCGGAATCCGAGGCTAATGTATGAGCCTCGTATTCAGTCACAACTCTCCAGCCGGACTCCGAAGCGTCGGCCATTTTAATAAGCTTCTGGTGGTGATTAATTATCGTTGTACCTTCAGCGATATCCTTCAGCGAACGTCCCGCAGGTTTTCCAGATTAGATTCTGCGTCTCGGAGCTTGCTAGCCACACTGACGTTGAATTTGAATTGATCCTCTCAGCTTTTCTTTTTAAAATGATAACTATCGTTGGCCAATATATTTTGTTATATCTTTGACAACTGATGATCAGAAATATGTTTCTGGGTATCGCTCACTCGGCCCTCAAAATCCGCGAATTTAGCCGTAATAAAACCATCGATTTTATCCAGTAAAGCCCCTTGCGAACCGGCCACAGCCTGCTTGACTCGCTCGTCGATGATGATGATGCAGCTTGTACTTGGCTATCCATGGCGGAAAGGCAGTTGTTCTCTAAGTGAAGTGCTCGCTAGAACTGACTTCCACCTCAGTTTCTCCCTCCCTTTAAACCATTCACCCCATTACGTAATACATGCCACCTGGCCAACGCGCTATGCGTTTACCGAAATCCTTAAGACAAATATTTCCCTCTTTACTGCGTAACGAGGGAAATGAATATTATTCGCACCTGCATGATCGCCCAACCAAACATATTTATATTTATCTTCACGTTCGAGTGGTTTACCTTGCCAAATTTCCAAATATCTTGCTAGCGAAATTATACGCCCTCAAACAGAATGGTGATCACGACAACGCCCCTTTAAGGCTTCTACGGAGAAAGAAAACCAGCCGCGAAAATATAAACCGGAAACGTCATCAAATGAAGTAACTATGTAACGACAACATCCGGATCAGCGTTTACAGCTGGTAACTAGTCGAACATGCTGTCTACGAAGAAGGCGTGAGTATTGTTTCACAATATCACTTTACTCTCGCAACAAATGATAGGTCTTATCTATACTTAACTCACAAGAGAAACACCAAACTTGGTGACAGCGATGCACTGGTAGCAATACCTAGCCCGCCGTTTATTGTATAACAAAAAAATAACTTAACCAAGATAATTTATCTTCCAACAATTCATCTTTTTCTGTTTTACAAACTGATCAAACTTAAAACGTGACTGGTACATTAAGGAGACACGACGTCCAGGAAAAAACAGAGATAAAATATAAAAGTGCTCTGAAAACCTGTGCCCAAAAACATTCAGTGCCCCCTGTCGCAAGGTGTTCACCTTGCCAGCCTGTATTAACCCAGTAATACATAAACTTTAAACCAAAAGTTTAACTAAATCTCCTCTCCTTTCCTCCCAAACAGAACCTCTGGCATAAACTGACTTGTACTTACAGAAGCGTAATATTAATATGCTTTGAAAAACTCACTAATCGTTCAGTATAATTGAACCAATTACTAGAAAAATAATGTTACTGCTCTACGGTAACCACCGGAATTACACAATGCTTTCTTGGACAAACCTTCATCGTCCTGTAAAATACTTCTACTGTAATAATGTGAAGGTTAGCCCCAGTGCAATAATAAAATAACTCTGCTTATAGGCATAAACACTTAATCTGATCGAATAACCATTGTTTCTAAATTAAATTACATAGATTAATTATTTTGATTGTGGTTGCAATCATTCCCCTATTTGAAAATGAAGTATATATTGCTGTATGTGTTGTGCTCGCTAGAACTGTATTCCCTTTCTTTACCTGGCTCTATATAAGCCCTACTCATTACGCAATGATACGTAATGCCTTTCATTCATTCAATTATAATATGCACCTGACGCATTCAACTGAATGCGTTGACCGAATTGTACAAGACAATTATTTCCCGCTATACTACGAACCGCGGGAAATGCACATTCTAAAAGATTTACTTGGACACTTATCATTTGCCAACAATAGAGGGTTTGTGTAATCGCAACTATACCGCTTTCACAGGTAATCATTTCTCTGAGGCATATATGCGCACACATTGTGACGCAAAGTCATTTAGAAAATTGCATTTTGCGAGGTCGGTTTCAGATATTATTATTCTTTCTTGCCAGTGATAGGCATGAAACTCACAACAACCACGAGTGCTTTGCTCAAAACCACGTGTGTATTATTATTATTTGACTTTTTGGTCGTTGACATTCGTAGATGTGAATTTCATTGGCGCAGTTAATACATCAAGCAACTTCGGTGGCAGTATAATAGCAGTCTGGAGTCTACCGCCTTGATGGATCTCCGGACTGGGGTTAGCGTAAAGTACAGTACTCAGTGCTGTACCGAGAGGGCAGATTATTCATTCTAATAACGGGTGCTGATGACCGTGTCGATTTGTAAAAAAAGTTATTTTATTTCTAAAACTTCTTGAATGTTGTTTTAAGATATGATCTGCCACTTGTTCAAGTTTCATCGTTGGTCATCTCTTGAGTCTCCGAGTGCTGGTTCGGCACGATCTCCGACATGTAAACACATTTCTTACGAACAGAAGAGACACAGAGAAACGACAATACTGATACCAAGAGTTACCAACTTTGATGAAAACGTCTTTTTTAGATTTAATATAGGATCTCGACTAAGATGTAATACAAGACTTTGATCAATTTGCTAGGCGACAGTACTTCCAGCCAGCAGAGCGCCGTAGTTGTCGAGCCTTTCTCCTCATTTGTCGAAGTTCAAAACTACGAAACCGTTTCATTACGTCACTCAGACGAAATCATAGGAAGCTGCATGTGTGAAACTCGATCACACAACGTGGAATTCTTATTAAGCGACAAAGCTCGTGGCGACAAGTCCTCATACGGTGTGAAATGGGAGAAAGAGCGAGCCAAGTAAGGTCGCATGCAAATTTCATATTTCTTCCAAATACATTTCAGTTAAAGCGGCATCATCGAATGTTCAACCTTTTCAAACTTTCAAGAGTCGATCACTAACTTCTCTAACAAAAAAGCCTACTGTATAGCTAAATAAGTACACATTTACTGGTTACAGTCTTGACAAGTTCAAGGTTGAAATTATGCAGATATTTCTTTGAAATAAGGAGTGAATCTATGGCAAGTCTTCTCGATCGCCCAACGACCAATCAACCCCCGTTAATTCTCTTATTAGCACGGTGGGATGTCCCGACCCAGCACCGAGCATTATTGTTGACTTTACGTTGGCGACCAGTCGTGCGTTGTCAGTCAACCGCTGGTAGTTTTACATTATTAAATTACTTTTATTATTAACTAAAGCTCATGGTGAAGAGAAATATTAAAAGCAAAATAATTTGACTGAAACGAAACATAAACTTGTTTTTCCCCCTTAGAATGTGACTAGGAAATTAACATGGTTAAACTAGGTCATGATTACAATAGCTGATAGCAACACAATAACAGTTATTAGGTGTTCGGCAACAGCCGAAAACCTATTAAAGCTGTTCTGTCTTCCTCTCGGTGAAACTTCTCGGCAAAGACGAAAAACCTCACAGACTTGAAACTTTCATGTAGTTAGATCTTAGTATGTAGATAAACCCATAACGTTTTCGAAACGATTACGTCATCAATGACGTAATTACATTAGATCAACATGTCATATTTCGAGACAACATATTTCAAAACTGTTAACAGACTCATTGCCAATCTTTGCATCATGTGAAAGAGCTTGAACAATTATACAAGTCTTACACACGGACCTTTTGTGCAAAAACGGACTTTAAAGTTTCATAATTTGACCAGCTGTTACAATGAGTCGCAACATTTAATGGCCTTGCAGTTGTGTGGGCGTGTCTGTATTTAGTTTTTATTTTAACAGCGAATACACACATGAAACAACTTACAAGGATTACAAAAAACAGAACTTTAGATACAGAAATACAAAATACCAAACAGCCCCGAAGGGGTACCCAAAAGAAACAACGTTTCTGTCGAGGGGTTCTCCAAACTGAATGGGATACATTGAAACAATAAATAGATCCCAAAAGGATTTATAACAAGAAAAGTAGAAAAACAAAGATGAAATATGTATTAATTAAATATGAATATTGTAAACAAAACAGGTAAAGGTATTTGCCAGCTTTATAAGCAGTACAATTACCAACATCAACAAAAACCGAAACATAGCCTTAGATTATACGACAATTACATTAATGTGACCTGCTTCGACGAAATGAGCGTAAAGTCGCGCAACGTTATTCGGACATAGGGCCATAGAAAGTCAAAATTTGTGGAGGTTTTCAATTTTGAGATTTTTGTGTGATGCTGTCTGAAATATTCTGTTCTTTCTTTCCCTAAAATGTTGTTCAACCAGGGACTTATAAAAGCACTTGTTATAACTTTTTGTGACATGCACTGTCATTGCCAATTACTGCTAGATCGAAAACAAAAGCTTTTTTTCTCCATAATCAATCATTGAAACTCGACAGCTTTCTCGGGATGTATAGTAAAACATAATTTAGACCACCAACATGTGTCATATACCATTGGAAAGCTCTTGTTCTACAGAATACAATGGTACTAAAATCTCGTGGGAGCAGGTCACAAGTATAATTTAACAAATGCAAAGATAAGGTACAAATATAGGATGGCTAACAGAAAATATGAAAACATACAGTACATGCTAATAATTGTACCAGAATTACAAAAATGAAGATAAGAAGATTATGCACTAGTAGGCATGCAAGATAGGAGTGTAACTAAAAAGGTGAACACGTAAAGAATTAATAAATGGCTTAAATGAAGGTTCAAGATAGAGGTCTCTCAGGTCACGAGGAAGGGAATCATAAAATCCCAGAAAGGAGGTAAATGAAGTTTCATTTTTCTAGTATTGGGTACCGGGAGGAACGTAGTGGGAATGTTGTTGTACCTGTACAGACTTTAAGTGATGACGGATACAGTAAGAAATACCAGTAATTGTAGAGAGGAGGGAAGTGAAGTATGTACAGACGCTGTTCGGATGAGAGTGAGTTAGAAACATTAAGGGGAAAGCAAGACTTAGTAAAGCGCCTTTGCACTGACTCAATGCACTTAATATGGTTCTTCTGGTGTGGGAGCCCCATGTTCTATAACAGGCCTGCAAAGAGGACAGAATAATTTAAGTAATACCTGTGGGTTTCTGGATTGTACTGTGCGGCGAATAAATCCAGTCAGTTTTGAACACCTTCAACGAACCATTTGCACATGTTTTGACCAGGACAAGTCTCTCGAGAAAATTACACCGAGATATTTATAAGAATCAACTTCCAATGGATCTGACCCTTGTAGCAGGTATATTGTTGGTATCTGACTCCTGGATCTAGTGACATGCATAACTTTACATTTATTTGAATTTTATTTGGTTATCAGTGCACCACTTGTTGATGATATCAAGGTCATTATGCAAAATAATAGTATCATTGACACTTCTAATAATTGTATACAATACTGTGTCATCAGCATACTGGGGAAGCGAAGGTCTGACATAGTTTAGTAATTCTGCTGTGAACAAGTTGAATAACACAGGACCGAGAACCGAGCCTTGTGGGACACCCGATGTAACAGGTACCCAATCGGACTCGGCACCACAAAAAAGAACTTGTTGTTTACGTCTGAAAAGGAAGTTGTTAATCCACATCCACACACTGCTGCAAATGCCATACTTGTGTATTTTCTGCAATAGAATAGAGTGATCAACACGGTCAAAAGCTTTAGACCAATCCAGAAAGATTGCGTCAACTCTTGCTGGTTGTACGGCATCTAAAGCTCCGACCCACGTGTCAAAAAGAGTGGTTAACTGAGTTATACGAGACTCCCAAACGTGTTCCACAGTATATTGTATGCTAATGTCCTTGGCAACGTGCTACTGCATAATGCATGTTGTAGTATTATTGCTGCTTTGTGTACTGAAGTGACGAGCACTACCTCAAAGGTGAAGTACTGCAAGAACTATATCTGCATAAAGAAATGAAATCTTGCATGAAGTGAAGCCGGAATACAAGCTGATAGCAAGGATATGAGGGGTTCTTACGATGACACTAACAACGTGATCTCCACCTTAAATGTGAAGTTTAATGAAATGCGCGGCCACGCTGAACGTTTGTATGGATTCAGGCTAGGATGTATCACGTCAAATTGAGGTCATGTTAAAAAATGGAGTGTCACGTGACATCACCCTAAAGATGCAGTTTTATATCATCCGAAGAAACTGCATGTATTCAAGCAGAGATGTGTTACATCTAAAATGTAAGATCGTATTGTAATGACACTAACAAGTGTCACGTGGTCTCCACCTTAAAGGTGCATTTTAACAAGATGTACATCTACGGAATGAAATGCGCGGTCGCGCTGAAGTTTTGTATATCTTACAGCCAGGATGTGTTACATCCACAATTTGAGGGAATATTATATTGAAGTTATTAAGTGTCACGTGAGGTCACTAACCGCAACAACAACCGCAACAACAACCGCAACAACAACCTGAGCCAAAAACCGTTTACAAACAAATATATCAATGTCTAGTTTATAAAAAATGTACTTTCATATGTTTCGTAATAAATACTATTGAGGTCACTTCGACTACTTAGGGCAACCCAACCACCAAGAGCACCCCCAACCACCGAGGACTACCCCAACCACCGATGACACCCCAACCACCGAGAACTACTCCAACCACCAAGGGCATCCCCAACCACCGAGGGCACTTTGACCACCAAGGGCACCACAACCACTGAGGGAACCCAAACCACCGAGGGCACTCCGACCACCGAGGGCACCCCGACCACCGAGGGCACCCCGATCACCGAGGACTTTCCCAACCACCGAGGACACCTCGACCACCGACGGCACCCCAGCCACCGAGGGCACCCCGGCCTCCGAGGGCACCCTAACCACCAAGGACACCTCGACCATCAAGGGCACGCCAACTACTGAGAGCACCTCGACCATCAAAGGAACCCCAACCACTGAGGGCACCTTGACCACCAAAGGCACCACAACCACTGAGGGCATCCCGACCACCGAGGGCACCCCGACCACCGATGGCACCCCGACCACCGATGGCACCCCGATCACCGAGGACTTTCCCAACCACCGATGACACCTCGACCACAGACGGCATCCCAGCCACCGAGGGCACCCCGGCCTCCGAGGGCACCCTAACCACCAAAAACACCTCGACCATCAAGGGCACGCCAGCTACTGAGGGCATCCCCAACCATCAAGGGCACCCCGACCACCGAGGGCACCCTGGCCTCCGAGGGCACCCCAACCACCAAGGGCATCTCAACCACAGAGGGCAGCCTGAATACCGAGGGCACCTCGACCAACAAGAGCACCTCGACCATCAAGAGCACGCCAACTACTGGGAGCACCTCGACCACCGAGGGCACCCCGGCCACCGAGGGCACCCCGACCACCGAGGGCACCCCGGCCTCCGAGGGCACCCTAACCACCAAGGACACCTCGACCATCAAGGGCACGCCAACTACTGAGGGGACCTCGACCACCGAGGGCACCCTGGCCACCGAGGGCACCCCGGCCACCGAGGGCACCCCGGCCACCGAGGGCACCCCGGCCACCGAGGGCACCCCGGCCACCGAGGGTACCCCGGCCACCGAGGGCACCCAAACCACCAAGGGCATCTCAACCACAGAGGATAGCCTGAATACCGAGGGCACCTCGAGCAACGAGAGCACCTCGAGCAACGAGAGCACCTCGAACATCAAGGGCAAGCCAACTACTGAGACCACCTCGACTATCAAGGGCACCCCGGCCACCGAGGGCACCACAACCACTGAGGGAACCCCAACCACCGAGGGCACCTCGACCACCAAAGGCACGCCAACTACTGAGGGCACCTCCACCACCGAGGGCACCCGGCCCCCGAGGGCACCCCGGCCACCGAGGGCACCCCGACCACTGAGGGCACTCCGACCACCGAGGGCATCCCAGCCACCGAGGGCATCCCGGCCTCCGAGGGCACCCCGGCCACCGAGGGCACTCCGACCACCTAGGGCAACCCGACCACATTAGGGCACCCCGACCACCTAAGGAAAGCTCGTTCACCGGATATGGTCCCCCATCTATCTACCGGGTGATTGGGTAGAGCACCGATACCAACAACATAAACAACTTTCGTCCAATAAAGCTCAGGTTGGCTTCAAACTGTCAGTTCTCGTCGTCCCAGTAAACCCGTGATGCTGGCCCTAGGCGATACAGCACGGAGGTGCTGCGGGTTGACACAGCGTTCCAGCTGCGCGCGAAGCTACCGCTGTTCGATCCCCATTAGGGCAAGTTTTAACTGATTCCATCTACGAAGAGGTAACGGAAATTATGTTTGCACAGGATGGTGTGATAACAACGACAGGGGAAAATGTATGCCGAACTAATCGAATAACTTCCCAGCAATCTTCTTTTTTTATATTTAGTAGCTGCATGCTAGGTCTCAACCATATTTGTTGCTTCGAAAACATAATAGTGGGAGGCCAAACTTGATGAATTTTGCCCAATCTTGTTTTTTTCTTTATGTGGTAGCTGAGTGTAGGTCTAAATAATATTTGTTTTCTCGAATTTAATGCAATATTATTAGTTGAGGGGAGGCTCGAGTTGATTAATTTTGCCAACGGATCGAAAATTGTCCAGAAGACATTTGAGATTGGAAACCATGGGAATTCATTTATACCGGTATCACATTATAGGTCCTATGCTTTTTATTTACGGTGAATATCGTGCTTAAACCAAACCAAACAGCACCCTTGGTAAAATAATTCGTTGCAATTAGACAATAGACAATTTACAATGTTTCGTTTTAAAGGTTTAACAGCTCCATGGGAACCACCACAACGCGCGCGTTTACAAGGCAATGCTTGAACGAGGGATATGTGTGTACGCTGGTCGTGATCATGAACCAACAGACTTTGGGACACATCTCAGAAGCACATCTCTGGAGGGAGGACCGACTTCTCTTTAGAGGCGGTACACCGGGAAAAACAGGCATCTGGAACCTAATCGCTAAGCAGTACAAGAACACCACCGTGAATTAAATTGAACCTCCTACTGTAGTAACTATCAACAATCAAGTTACAAGTGCATCGATCTTTTCTTCTGAATGGAAATTCGTTCGAATGGCTGGTGAGGGGTTCAAATCCCTACTTAGACGTGTGTCCTTATGTTAAGCAGGACAGTCTCTATTATAACTTTGACATTTTCAAAACTCACTGTTCGCTTTCAGCGCTCTATAGTCTGACGTCCTATGTTGTGATTATACATTACTGTACGTTGTAGTCTCCGATGTCACCGTTTGCTCACTTGTTCAACTGGTTGTCAAAATCAATATACATGACGTCATTGTCTGTAAACAATACGATATACAATATATAATAATAATAATGGGTGTTGTACGATTTTATGGATGAATACCCTGGTATTTGTGTTCACGGTGAAATAGACACAAATTGCACTGGGCTCAGTCCAGCGATGGGCCATGAGAATAACCTGTCAGAGACGTGGCGTATCATTGCGAATACTGCAGTGATGTCAGCTTATACAGAACCGTCGTCCGTAGGTTCCAGTAACTCAGCTAAGGAAAAACGTTACTATACTCGCCAAACTGTAGAAACCGCTGTGTTTATAATAATGGGTGTTGTACGATTTTATGGATGAATATCCTGGTATTTGTGTTCACGGTGAAAGAGACAATCTTGCACTGGGCTCAGTCCACGCTGTGTGATATGGCACTTAGCACATCACGCAAGGACGAACAGTGCCAAAGCAAACGGAAAAACAAGTTCTCGAGCAGTGATCGTCATAGGATGGCTGGTGCCTTTGGTAATTTTGTATACTAGTCCCAAAACATATCCCCGGGATCCAGTCCGGCCGCAACTTTTTCCGCAACGATTTGTTTCTAAATCAATGACTTTCCGCTTAGGATGAAACTAGTAAGATGGCGGATCGGTGGCTTCAACTGACTGCACGGGCTTCAATAGGAGACGCGCTATCCATTTATACATACATGTAGCTCAGCGTTCTCGAGTCATGTGTAGAAAAGAACACAATGGTTGACCATTATTTATCCAGCTATCAACAATCCAACAAGACAATACAAACAATAATGTACTATAATCCCAGATGGTCTAGGGGAAACAAAAGCAAGTAGATACTATGATTCGTAGACCTGTAGACCCACATCCGAGAAGGGTCATCATAAACACTCGATCATCGGGCCAGAATGGAATAAAGAACAGCTAAATCAAGCCCGTATACATTTATACTTTAGCATTGTTTTATTTTTAATTTGTGCAACAATTAGTGTAAGTTGCAACCATGAGCTGCCAAGCTGCAGTTTTAATGCGAAATGAATTAATATCCAAGTGTATCAGAACACTGTATAGTGAGGAGGCTATAAGAAGTTATGGATGTAAGGTGGGAGGAAAAGGCCCAGACATTGGATACAACCAACAAGGTCACACACGAAACGTCGAGAAGTTTCTCACAATTGGTTCTTTTCAGAACCACACTTTTTCCAAAAAGAGATTAAAGGCCGTGTCCGAATTAAATGGCTACGGCTAGATTTTACGCAAGACCATATGGTGGACGTCTAGATATACGGCTAGACGCCTACCATGGTCGTGCGTAAAATCTAGCCGTAGCCATTTAATTCGGATACGGCCTTATATTACATGGTTGTTACCCGCAAACTTAACCTTGTTAACCTAGTTATTAAGGTCACACACGTCTCGGAAGTTTCTATATGAATGACCAACCTTAAATCTACAGTAAATCTACCCCAACACTCACCAGTAATGATCTCTACGCTAGGAGGTATAGTTTCTCTATTTATTCTCAAGATTTTGGCAGGAATGTTCTCCACAACAATCTATTATTGATAATTTATGCAAATGTAAGATAATAAAACACAAACCACTTTAAAGGAAATAAGAATACATGTATTTGGTAAGAAGTGTGTTGTGGGCTCTTCTGTTCTAAGTATTATTGCATGCGTCGGTAAAATATAAGTACATGTAAATGAATAAGTGGTTTTTGCATTTACCGGCTTAATAGAACTGTATGCTAAGTAACATTGAGGTTTGACTGGGGACAATCGGCAACTTCCGTCCGCGGCCAATGATAGGTGGGTAATTGGTATTTTTGCCAACGGTGGAACGGCAAGTAAGCGGTTCAGGGTGGCGTCGCATCCGTGAAAGGCAATCGGCAATCAATTCATCTCTCTATCGTAAGTGTTTAATTTTGTTCATGCAATTTGAAGAGTCGGCTGTCGCTACCGATTTATGAAGGGCCAACCATATAGTACAGGCCGTACGCGGTGAAGATCGGGTATAGTTGTATTATGCACGATAATGCCTTCTCCCTAGTCAAATCCTTTTGGCGGACATTAAAGACTGATCAAGAAGAAGAGATTGAAAACATGAATTCGTTCATCAGGCACGCTACTCCCATCGGTGAGTTTCAGTCACTCAACTTCCTAGCCTCACGTCCAGTCAGCTGGCCTATTTAACACATCGGTGGCCGCGAGGCGCACACACCACCCTGCCATTAATGTCAACAGCGAGTGTCATCATGGACAGACATTCTAATTCTACTCGCTCGTCTTCGAGTTTCCTATTATACTGCACACGGAAACACTATTACGCGTTAACTCATATGCTTCGATTCTAATAAACTCGACGAATACATTGGCAACTACCATTAATATAAAGGAATCGTGAGTTTATGAAATTTGTAATTATATATTTTGCATTTTTTCAGAACATATACAGCCCCAAAATATTTCAACCTAATAAAATAAAATAATGCTTTATTTTATACAAACATAACAATATTAATAAGAGGCGGGATTGTCCAAGCAGGATTGTCGAAGCGGACCGACACGTTATTGACCACCCATTGCTGTGTCGTGTTAGGTAGTGCCGGATCGCCGTCCTGGACCGCTCCGGCATCCTTCAACCGCATCACATTGAAAGTTGAGCAAGGCCTGATTTCAAACTATAGACTGTGTTATGCTTGGGCGAGCAAATGAAGCATTTCTTTAACGCGAGATGTTTTTAATAATGAATTATATTTCAATTATATTCTCATAGTAATGTTGGCATACTTTTTGACACTGTGAACTCCGAACTTTCTCATATTTCCATTTGTCATTTATTGTCATGTAAGCAAATAAATTATCGCTTAATATTAATAAAACATTCTTTATGTTATTTAGTGGTTCAATGATTAGTAATCCATGTGATATTATATTTGACAATGAGCCTCTTACATTTTTATTGATTGTACTAAATTCCTTGGACTCAAGGTGTTTATTGTAAGCTGAAGACAATGTTCATCCGCCAAGTTTCAGGGCAAGGAAAGTACCGTGAGCCCCAGAATGTGGATGTGATGTGTTAAATACACAATTAGTTGGCTTTATTTAGTGGGAAACAAGCGTTTCCATCCAAACCTGAATACAACCCACCTCTATCCATCCCTTTAACACGGATTACTGTTAACCCATTTCTAAACAGAGCAACGCTGGTCTGTATAACTTGGATGTGTGTAAAATATTTTAATCGGTCATGCTTACAAAGAGGCCCCTTCGTGTTTTCAATTTAAAGCCACCGGCAATGCAAAAAAAACCTCAAATATTAAGCTTTTTTTCTACCGCAGCCTGGAGACTTGACGGATAATCGAGTGCGCCTGTCACGCGGTGCGTGTGGGCTGGTTGAAAGCCCATCCTCCTCGATCGAGCCGGGTAGAGGCGCCGCACCCGCCGCGTGCGGACCATGTACGGTGATTATTATTTTTTGCTCGGGTAAATTGTTGATCTGATCTCATTACAGCCAATCTTCATTTCAGCCTTGTAGCGACGATCACTGGGGATGCGCTGCCGAACACGCGCTGATTATTAGACGGGAATTGTTCTACATGAGGTGTTTTTGTTCCACTACTTAGGCCTAGTCTATACTTCGATTAATGAGATTGTATTTATAGAAGGAAAAGAAAACAAGTGGTTATAAGTAATATACTTAGGTTGCCAATGTTGTCATTACTAAATCCGATGAACAGTACAGTATTTCGTAGCCGCAAGTACAGCCTCTTATACAATTATACTACTCAATATCAACGCCGAGCGCGTATACCTCTAAGGTCAAATCTAAATTGAGTTTTTGTTTTTTCTGGAATGTTGATTGCCAAATCCCTGTAAAAAATGTAGCAAATAACACTTAATTTACGAAAAACATTTATTAATTAATAACATGTTATCAACATGGAATCTGAGTTCTAATCATATTGTGTCGGAAATGCAGTTACTAAAGTTCTTTGACTTAATCATATATATTTTTTGAAACGTCGATTTTTTTAAATGACAGTGTTGTATTTCTATGTGCGTCGATTTAATTAAATATAAAACCCGTTTCTCACTGAAGTTTTCTTTATTCTGGGGACCAAGGCACCGTGCAAGAACTTAATTTAAAAGTCAACTGCCAGTTAGAGTTCGGTAATATTTCAGCGTATTATGGGTTTAGTATTGGTTGAATGGGCTTTATCTTTTCACTTGAATTCAAATAATGGAACTAAAGCATAAAATAAAGCATAAAATGGCCTATACCCAATAGCTTGAGGGTTTGGTTTCGGATATAGGCCTACGACAATGTCGCAGATCTTTTTATATGCAATAATTTGATCCAATGCCGGAGGTATATGGTTTGTAAATAGTTTTACCTTCGTAATTTTGTGACAAAAAAGATATAATAAAACGCAGAATTGGTGCACTTTTCTCAAAGAATTGGTTGAAACTGATCTGTAGCATGTGATACTTTCTCGGGAAGATCCGATCCTCAGTAAACAAACTTTATTTACAAAGACAAAATCACGGACAAATAAAACGGTACAAAAACCTCAAGCGATCCTATGAAACTTTTAAGAGGATAAGTATATTATGCCTTCTGTGCGTGCGTTTGCTTTTAAACACCGTTGAAATGCAATCTACAACATTACTGCAATTCTGTATGGTTTAAAATCGGCTAAATATACGCGGTGGAATGACTCGACGGATGACACCGGTGTTTTCCTTACAATGATGAACTCATTGGATACAACGGTTGCCCCGCTAAAAGAAAGTTTATTAGCGAATGAACTTTACTGGAAGAAGAAAAAACAAAACGGTCGCAAATAGTAATTTAAACAATGAAGTCAACCTTCCCAGTTGAAATCCGAAGCCTCTGGGTTCTACATGCGCCATGAATATAGTTGTACAAAAAATGTTGAAAACTTTATCGTGCATGGTATATATATATTAAATGAACTATTGGTGTTGTGTGTCAAGCGTACAATGGAAACTGTTTCAAATAGGCTATGTGGCTCTATTGCAAAATGCCAGAACCGGTTGCATACAAACGGCAAGTTATAACCACACTCGGGCGGGTATCTAATGTAGGGTATTTTCTTGAAATTGCAAGCTCCCAACTTTCTGCGTAGGAATATAATGGGATAGGCGACCGAGACTGCAATGTACCATTATGCAAGCTGCAAGCTTGTTTATAGACGAGGGGATCTCGACTGATAATCATCTAGAACATTCAACTAGCTCACGGGTACGGTAATTCATTTACCGACTGTGTTTGTGTATGCTCGCTCATCATCGTATACGTACTAATACTAGATACACCGGTCGAAGGAGCAGATATGTTTTCCATATAAATTAGGAATACAATATTGTTTGATAACAGTTTAGTGAGTGGATATATTTCCAAGATCGGTATATCACAATGGAATACCTATACTCTCAGGCATACACACATAGTTGATTAAAAATTATTCGCCGTTATTCACAATTTACTACATGTAATAATGGTTAATTCTCACAAACATTTCGCTAAATACCCCCAGGTAATGTTTTCTAGTATTTAGAGCCATGCTGTAAAACAGACAGTTCGCTCTACACAGTCAACGTGGTCGTGATTGTGAAGATATATACGGTCAAAAGAGCAGTTTATGTATTTCTGTTTATGCCATTTCTCAATAGTGAGCTGTATTGAGCTTATTCTCCGCATGGCCCACCTCGAAATCACACCATAGACTCCTGTAATTTAACAGAGTAGCCTGCGCCAAACTTCACAACAGCGCCCTCAGCTATTAGCCGCTATGAATATGACGTACATTTGGGCAACCAAATGGTTGAACAAATTGGAGGGGAAAGTGGTCTGGGAATGAATTATTAGTAATCAAAGTTAATAAATTCTAGCCTAATAGCTACAATTTGATTTTAGGCTGTGATGGAAAGGATTATTTACCGATCGTTCCGAGGAGCCACACGTGTATTTGCGCGCTCGGGTTGTCAATCAACGTCATAAATCGGCGCCAGAATAAATGTTATTGCGGCGCCCGACTAGGCAGCTACAGAGTTTTTCTTGAGAAACTATTTGACTCGGTAACTAATGAAAATATATAACAGGTAAAATGTCTCTCTGTGCGCACAATGTCTTTGCCGTGTGACTATAGCTTACTTGGTTGAAGACGGAGCGAAATGTTGATCTAAATCATGTTGGTATAATCATAAGCTGATGACAAAAAGCTCACTAGAGAGAGGTGGTCGCCTCTCATGAATTTTGTGGAGTGAAACTTTCGACCAGTCTGCTGTTCCTATGAGGGATAATACAGACCACTTACCACTGCTAATAGATAGGATGACACCTGCACACGGCACACAAACAGTATGGGTACACGAAAATGGCTCGCGGAGGAAATGGCCGCCGCTATTCATTAGCCACGAACGTTGCACCGCATAACTTAGCACTGACGCATTAGCTTCGCACACGCATATCCATGACGGGGGCCTCGAGCACCAGTGAACTAAATTTCTAGTTTTCCTAATGCAGTTAATAGCAAAAGTATCCTTCTTAAATGATGCCATATTCGAATTTCTTTTTTTTTAAATGCATCGACTGATTTCGATTGCAATAATCGAAACGAACGTGAGCGTGCACAAAGTAGCTATTTGCTATTTCATTTCTCGGAATTATTTTGAAAAGCAGATGATAAGACGGTGAATGTACGCATCCAACTTCACAACTTGAAATGACTACAATGATCTGGGATTGAAAGGTTAAGTGATCCTCTTGGGGGGGTCTGAAGATGCTTCACATTTGCAAGTTTCTAAAAGGCCATTTCCCGTGGTATTTTTGTCATATGTTTGTGGCTCCTGGAGACGCGAGTGTGCTTAAGTCCCCCCTCCCCTTCCCCAACCACCACACTACCGTCCACATTAAGTATTCAGCTTCACTAGTCCACAACATTGCGAGCAACATGTACAGGATAGGAGTAGGGAACACAGCACATCCGATCGATCAAATGGCGACTATGCAATCTCAACTCAATAAGAACGATCTGGTTAGACCACTGACTGTTTTTTCAAGACGTGTTACGTTCCCTGGAGCCGCGTTAAGGATTAATAGGTCATCTGCGGACAGGCACTAGTCTGTTTTGTCAATAGTGTTGCTTGCTAAGTTGAACGGCGGTAACAAACATAAAAAACATGGTGGGTAAAAGATAACAGTATGTTAGAATTATGAAGACGTAAACACAGACACTTATTTGTTAGCATTATGTTTACATTGCCCCAGCTCAGCTAATTACATACAAATATATTTTGATTATATCTTGACGTCAATATCCACTCGGCATTAAATGGTTTACGTAGCCAGTCCCTTCGATGCAATAAATACCAAAGAAACCTGCCATTTCCAACGTGCACTCTAGCCGTATCAATTAATTCATAACCATGTTACACATCTACCTCACTATTGATCGAATCGGTATGTCCATGGCGTTCCCGTGATCGTATTCTTTCGGCTCGATCCCCCCCCCGACTTTCCACGTATGTATAGGAAATATGCCACATTATAGGACCCACAGTCGAGCCACTCAAGGCTGTGTGAGCCCCTACGATTTATTAGACCAAACCAAAGAGTTTCACCTGTTATCCCCTGGACGAATCGATATATCCTACGGCTGCCGAAGAGCCCACAGGATAGTCGAAAAGGAGGACCAGGCCATGTGCGGCTGTTGTTAGTAGAACAGTCTGATATCAAGGCGTTCTAGACAGTATAACCCACGTTATTAAAGCTATATTGTGGGAAATGTTGTTTGTGACTTCAGTCGGTCAGCGAAACGCCTATATGTACCAGTATGATGTATGTGTGACGTCCTAAACCTACCCACTCTGAGACGGCGTCTGAGGTTCCTCAAAAGCCCTTTAAGGGTAAGGTAATTAATGATATCCAATTTGAAAGATAAACAATCTAAATATTTATACCCAAGGAGCTCACTCTCACATTCCGCTACGTGCTAAAAGAAATGAACCAAAAGTCACAAGATGGAATAAGACGAAATTCCGGTGGTTTCTACTAATTCACACTGAGAGTCACGAGAGGGCTACACTTTCGGAAAGAGGTGAAATCGTTAGAAATGTTTTGCTTGCAAGACCGAATTCCAATGGTCACCCAATGTGGGGGCTACTAATGACGCTAAACCCCAAAATGGGGCAACTGGGCATTCCGTTCCAAGTCTGAAACATGATATATATTTTAGTACATAACTTCACAGACCCATTAGAAACTGAGCATGAGTGAACAAAGCTAGTCTTAAAGACCGGTGTATTCCTAATGTTCCGTTGATTAGTATAGGAAAACTTCAGATGTTACCCTTAGGGCCATGCTAAGGAGGGCGTGTTGTTTGATGTTCTTATCACTGCCCACTCTGCTTTCAAATATCGGTATCACATGACAGGTTAGCCAGCTATAACTAGGGATTTCTCACCCAATACGAGTAGGTACTCAAATCATGACTGGAAATAATTAGCATGTACCTCGTCAATATTTAAAATTGTTAAACACTTATATCTCTGTTACAGACACTTATATCTTCGTTACAGACACTTATATCTCTGTTACAGACACTTATATCTCTGTTACAGACACTTATATCTCTGT
>JAVCKS010000030.1:269783-283025 GCA_032273685.1 Pteraster tesselatus | reverse complement strand
TTTATTTTTCCTATTACCCCCCCCCCCCCCCCCATTTTTTAGACCTTTTTCGAATCAGTTTTTGGCCGGCCGGATTGCAAAATTGAATCGTCTGGCGGGCCGGCCAGATCATGCCCATCATTTCATTTTCTCTCTCTTTAGTTTAACCAATGTATTCCAATAACACGTACAATACACAGTTATGATAACGAAAAATAATCTTGATAACACACTGTATACGTGTATTTGTTTGGGTTGTTTGATATCGTGATGACTCATATTATTGTAAATTTAGGGTCATGTCACACGCACGAGTCAATTTACACTGCATACGTAAACGCCTACAGGCGGGTTCTACAATCTCCGATCCAAAAAGAAAATACATTCACATTTTAATTTGCATATGTTTTGTTGGGAATGGAAAGGAACTAGTAGATAAATGTCTCCTGTGTTACTGAGGTATTCATTTTGCCCACGTACAGTGCAGTTATTCAGTCGCCTCTGAGTTTCCCAGTGTAATAATTGCCCTGTTTGACATAGCCCCCAGTCTAGTCCGAAATAGACACACTAATGATCATCCGGGAACTTTTGTTCTACACCCATGCGCAGGCATACGTCATGATCTTGCGCAGAAATAAAGGGGGCGTACTATGGTATGGATATGGGGCGCCGCCATTAATGTCTGACGCTGACAGTTAAAATTTAAAACATAGTGGTGAATAAATGCGTCAAAATCATTGCAATCATAATTACAATGCTCAAAATATAGTACTTTTCATACGGATTATCAGTTTGAGATATTATTAAGTGGGGTATTTCTAATTCTAACTCAAGGGGGTACCAGTAAGGGATCTGTAGACACCGGGGAATTACTAATCCGGAAGTCCAGGTTCTTCAACCGACTACTGACACTGTTGGCTGGCGGTAAACAATTACAACAAGATGGGTACGAAAGACGACGAATATGACTACCTTTTCAAAGGTGAGGACAAATTTAAGAATTGACAGCGACAATACGATTATCTTAATGTTATTTTTAAAGTAATTGTGGTGAGCTTTGTAAGGTGGTCAAACTCAAAGTAACAGGTACTGTATAGCATAGTCAATTACTAGACACAGGTGATTTGCAAGGACAAGATCACTTGTTTGATTGTGTTACTAACACAAGTAACAGTAACAGTAACACTAACACAAGAGTGAGTTGAAAAGATTCTTGTCGCGACCTAACACACCAGTCGACATGTACAAGTACGGAAGTAGCCTATGACAAATGAAACTCTTGAGTTAAATACTGGATTACAACAACAAGGTGGTGCTAGGCAGGCTGTACATGTAGGTGGTGGTTAGTATAAATTTGCTTTGTATTATAATTTAGCCTAACGGTGGGCCCTGTGTAGTGTGTAATGTTCAATTTGGCAGAGACCAACTTACTCTTGGCCTTTTCGCGATTACATACAAGTGCGCATAGGGCCTATTAGTACTTAATAGTAGTAATAATAGCAATATTCAAGGTTCAATGGGTACTAAATCGACATCATTACACTTGCTTAATCTCAGACTCTGTACTAAAACAAATACCAGTCCGGTGACCTAAATAAGAACTTGACCCTATTCAGACCAACAGCGAAATGAACCTGGCACATGTCATTCACAGGGTTGTCCCACACAACCGTCTGTTCCACTCCCTGATTGACTAAACAGCATCTGCAGTGACATTCTTTCGGAATTCGTTCCGACAGAGAACATGGCATGTCATGCCGACAACAAATGTAATATTTGTAGGACAAATGTTAGTCTTTGTTGGCCTCACATAAACAAAATTAAAATAAAACAAAATAAAATAAATAAATTACCTAATTAAATTACAAAACATTATCAGTTTGGTAATTATTTCAACCCCATGAAGCCATACAGTACCTGTTCATACATCATTCGGAGTAACTATAGAATATCCCGCCCTGCGGATACCCCCTAAAAATTACCTGGCTACGGCTACTGCAATCACTAGCATTTGCTAGGCTAAGCCAAAGCTATTTACCTTTGGCTACCGCGCATAATACTTCACACACGTCTAAGCAATAGGAACTTCGTATTCTGGGTTCTTTAACGTGCATGTCACACAGGACCTATGGCTTCACGTCTCATCCGAAGGATGGAGCAAGTATGGTTAAGTGCCTTCCCCAAGAACACAAGTGTCATGACCAGGATTCGAACCCACAAGACGTTACCGTTTAGAAAGGCACTGCTACCGTATTCTGTCGTCATATTGTGAACAATCGAGAATGACATATAGCGAGCTGTTCAATTAGTTTGGAAGGGGGGCCAATTCATGAAAGGGATCCTAAATTAGGGGCATGAGAAATATGACTTGAATTATGAATAATCACATTAAGATACAGTAAACTTTACCATAACATCTTTATGAAGTAAAGTCTGTGTACAAGGACGTTTTTTCAGAAAAGGGACATTGTGGCAGAGTATTCTATGCCGGTGGCCCAAAATTGCAATGCTAACGCTAACTCTAACTGCTTACAGTGCCGGTACATTATTCATCATTTGAGAGAATGTCCCCTATCACTCATGATTTTCACCGGGGTCGGTAAGACTTGGCATGAGGCTACATGTGCAAGTAGCACCAGCACTGTTTTTGTAGAACTATTTACGCCATTCTATTAGGTGGATGGATATGATGGTTGACCACAGTAGCAGTGATTTGTACACATGACTATATTAAGTGGACAGGTATTATGGAGCCAGGCCAATCAAATATTGTTACAGCGCGTGGACATGCACGTGTTCAAGTATGTTCTTCGAGTTTCCTCAAGATTGAATGTTTGTAAATTATTTGTTAAGGTGAAATCGGTCTGACACCGGACAGTAAATCTTCAAATGTTTAATTATAAATGTTAAATGTATCTTGAAGGTAAATGGTAGGTCACAGGCTTAATGTGAGTACACAAGGCTAAGTGACGCTTAATTTACCATACTGTGGATTTATACATAATTGTGCACATGTACATGTATCATGCACCATGTGTGAAGCCATGCGCCTGTATGACTATGACCTTGAGTATGGTGCAAAGCCAGCATGTTGACTGTAAGGCCTAACTCAATGCATAAAGCACAGAAACATGTACCGAGTAATAATTTATAAGCATTGCAATACATACTTGACATGTACTCATCCAGTACATGCATGCACTAAGTACCGTAGTGTGAGTGTGTGTACCGGTCTGTGCATATGAGCCGTGAAAACATTCTCTCAGGTGTGAGAATCACTGTTGATGTTTGCCATAAATAAAAAAAATTGCACTTTAATTTGATTCTTGCAGCCTGTTCAGCATTGTGAGCATGTATATTATCCTGAGCCCCGTTTAAATACAGGTACATGTGCTTACTACTTGTACATGTACAATGTATTGAAATTACAAATCATGTAGCTACGCAGGGCATTCTCAGTGGGTTTACATGTACACTGTACATGTACATGTACACGTATGTGTGCAGATTTAAGCGTCAAATTCATAATTTGCTAACTTTAAATGTCAAATACAAAGAAAATACAATTTTCTGTTTGTCTTGGTTAATTACTACATGTACATTATTAATCAAAAGAATCAACAAATTAGTCACAAGTTGTTCATCATACGAAGAACTGTTCAGGCAAATAATTATCAAGGATAGTGGCTCTTTAAATATTTTATAGGGGAAAAGCAACTTGGTGGACTTACAATGTGATTTCATGTACAGTACGTGTGTACGTATGTAAACAATCTGTATTACACATACAATGTAGTAGTGGGGGTTTCAGATTGCAAAGTAGTGCATAAAAATGTACAGCCAACACCAGTGTACATTTAACTTTTATAATACACTAGTCATTGTGCATGGGTGGGTTGAGGAGGAGGGGGGGAGGGAGGGGTTAGGGTGAGGTTAGGGTTACGGTTCTGCAGTTTCCCATTCTGCAGTTTCCATTCTGCAGTTTGTACCTACTTTGTACTGTATGTACAAATACGTTCTAACACATGTACATGTACATGTATATATACACATACATGTAGGAAACGTTTAGAGTCAATACGCACAAATAAAATTACACTAATACATAATCGCGATCGTCACAGGTAATTTAGTCGACTTTGCAATTAATACTAAGCAAACAGGTTTGACTAGCGCAGGATGATTTTCATAGTGCTAGCCGTGTACAGATGTAGTAGTTTGTCAGTTTCCTTTTGGTTTTCTTTCCCCTGTTTTGTCCAACCAAATACATGTACGTCAGATCAATGTTATCATCACATGTACCAGAACGTACCAGAACGTACCAGAACATGTCTCCACACTGAAATGAACTTCATGGTCGTTGTAATTTTCCCCTTGACCGGTCAATTTACCAAAATGGCCTTTAGCCCTCACTGAGAATTCAATTTACAATTATGGGGCAAACTAATAACACCTGTTTGAGGCAATACATACATACATGTATGTATGTAGTGTGCAGAAACACTCTTTCCCATGTACAATTTTGGTTCGAAAATGTTTAAAATTCTCTTTCTTTGCATACATACATGTATAACGAACATGTCTTTTGGCTCCCGAAACCACTAGTATTTCACTGAACTTTCAAGAAAATAAAAACAAATCAATTGACTGGTTAGAGTTAACATGTAGGCCTAGATAAAAATATTATTTCATATCAATGAAAGCATTGAAGGTCTGATGTGCTTTGAATATGAATTTACTTTGAACTGTTGTTTGTACACGTACATGTATCGTATCCTCAAATCACCTTGTGCATGCATGCAAGAATACACATGTATGCATGTATATCTCAACGAGAATGCTGGTTTGTGTACATGCTGAATTATAATTTCAAAGTACATGTACATGTATTAAACAGGCACACCTTTGTTCATTATTGCCGTTTACCGTACAGTCATGCACAATGCCATACATACTGTATGTAGGCCTACATGTATCATTACTCTATGTATGTTACATGTACATTTATTGTGCATTTATTGTACCTTCATGTACACCGTTATTGTGCATTTATTGTACATTACATGTATCGGTACACCGATACTGTACATGTGGGAAATGTGTAAAGGAAATTACTGAAAAAATGTATGTACAGTCAAATTAGGTAAACTTTTCTATTGTGGTAAATGGTTTAGCTTTTGGTCACTCCTAAAACAGTTGAGTAGTTTAGAAATGTCTAAATGTGTAGTGTACAATTGTACATTACTTGGTTTGTGTGGTACATGTTCAGTGCGTGTAGAGTACTGTACATGTACATCCATTTCCTTGAAAAGGTTAGAAGTTAAAGTCATTCTAAATGGCCTACATCTTGAGAACCATGCAGGTTACGCACATGGTTTCCAATAAATATCTATAGGAAACTTCATAAGTGACCTTTCACTTGATGCTATTTTGTTTACCTCAATTGACCTTTCAAGGTCAAACAACATGGCATCATCTCAAATGGCAGTGTTTTTTGAAAATGCAATCGAATGGCGATATATTTTAGCGCCTGACTGTACATGTAATGGTGTATTAAAAATTATACTGGCATACTTTGAATGAGGTTGCTCGGTGCTCGGAGCTACGTGTAATTTTGCACCAAGTGCCGTGAAATTTTGAACGTTTCCTGGAATAAAATAAGCGACAAAACAAATGACAAGTTGGATTACTATGGTTATTTAGGAGACCCAAATAAATGCTATAATATGAAATGAAATATTCGTTTTTAGGAGCAGTGCTCCCAAGCAAAAAAGTTAACTTTGAGCCGTAGAATAAAATGACATGCTATTGTCATTTACTAAGTTTATGTACTTACAGTATGAATATGATATTGCTGTACACTTTGGTGCAGTCTACATGAGACTAGCTGGACGAGAGGATAAAGCAAAACAGATTAGAAAAAAAACACTGTGTTGCCTATCTTTTAATATTTGCAATGATTCAAAGTTTAAAAACAGTTCCTACATGTAAGTGCTAAAAACAAATACCTACCCTACCTATTTTTTGAACAAGTTCCCGGGAAACACTACTTTTGAAAGCCCTACGACATTATGCATTTAGAACATACATGTACACTGTAGGCCTACATAGTTTATTTTGATAGGTCTATAAAAACTAAATACACACTGGCACTAGATTCAGGTCTTTATTTTCACATTAAATTAAAATAATCTTTTTTAGGCCTAGATAAAAACTCGAACAGCAATGGGAATCGAACTCATAAAAACCATCATGGTTTATACAAGGCGACCTCTCATTCCACTAGGCAACATTGTTTCAAAGAAATTTTTCACAGAATATACCTTTGCACATACATGTACAGTACATCTCTCCCCCACCTCTTCCCTAATTCCTTTTCTCTTCATTACTGCACATGTGCTTAGTAACAGATATGTTTCTCTGATAGGCCTGATCTAAACTGGCCTATATTTTGAAAACAAAAAGAGTTTACAGACATTGTTTCAATGTAATGTCTGTAAACGGTAAGGACAGCTCATGAGATTGCCTGGGGGATACACATGTGGTCGTTTTCAATCGCACTCTTCTAATGCACATCACATCGTAGATTTTCAATTCATGTTGGGGCCAGTCATTTCATGAGATGACAAGTAGAACTGTCAGGGTTTCGAGCCAATTATTACAATGAACACTGCAAAGATAAAATGGGATAGGTTTAAAATGATCAAAATGTGCCGTCTGTTATTCCATTGAAGAAAAAATGTTGAAAACACACCAATAATGTCACAAAAACAAAATTTATTTATTTATTTTTATTTTTTTTTGTCTCGTCAGTTGTGCTGATTGGAGATTCTGGTGTAGGCAAGAGCAACCTCCTCTCAAGGTTTACAAGAAATGAGTTCAACCTGGAGAGTAAAAGCACCATTGGTGTGGAGTTTGCAACAAGAAGCATTCAGGTCGATGGCAAGACGATAAAAGCTCAGATATGGGATACGGCCGGCCAGGAGAGATACAGGGCCATCACGAGCGCGTGAGTAAACTGATGATCCAGAAACACAACGACAGTTGAGATGACAAGAATCTACTTCCTGGAAGTAATAGTTAATAACGTGATAATGTGTGGAGTTTTATTTTTTCCACATATCAAATTGAAATCGATGCACTAGCTGTTTTTGCTACAGCCCTTTTATGAATAAGATGTATATTTTAATTTAGTGGCAAAATCACTTAGGGCCCCCTCTAATCTGTCTTTCCCTCCCCCCCTCCCCAACCCCCTGCCCGTAGATATTACCGAGGTGCTGTTGGCGCTCTGCTTGTGTATGACATAGCCAAGCACCTTACCTACGAGAACGTAGAACGCTGGTTAAAGGAACTACGTGATCATGCAGACAACAACATTGTCATTATGCTAGTGGGCAACAAGAGTGACCTGCGGCACTTGAGAGCTGTCCCAACGGATGAAGCAAAAGCATTTGCAGGTAGGTACAGGGTTGGAGTTGTGAGTTTTTCATATTCTTTGTAAACTAGGCCAAACGGGTTACGGGAATATTTGTTGTTAAATGGGAATTATTCTAGGAATAAGATATAAAATTTGAGCTTATCCGGGGTTCTTACGGGTCATGGAAAACCCGAAAAATCTGGGAATTTCCCTTTTGTAATTTCCAGGCCTTCAAAGTCATGGAAAAAAATGTTTTCTTATAAACGTCATGGAAAGTCATGGAATTTCAAGATTTAATATTTTTATATTATTTTTTTAAATATATTTTTTAACCTAAAAAGGTACTAAAAAATGTTTTCATCACGTTCACTTTTCCCGTTTACGTCCGATTCGACATGCATATTACATTAACCCAATAGGCGCAATTTAAAAAAAAGGGACATTCTGCGCCCCCCTGCCAGGTTTCTGTAGTTTCACGACGGTAAGGGGCAATGACCATATTATTATTATTAGCTCGTTCTCTGTATTGTGCTTATTTGAACTGGTTGCAATAAAGGTCCTGAAAAGTCATGGAGTTCTGTTAATAAGAAAGTGTAAGAACCCTGTTATCATATCCCTCAAAGGATCAGATAGATGTCACCCGAGTTTATGATTTCTTGCCTTGCTGTTTTTCTTTTAGACCCCACGCTCCCTAATGCAATAGGAAATTACTTGTACATTGACCTTGGTATAGTGCAAATGCTTCTGAAAACCTTTCTGAAAGTGCTATTGAAAAATATCCATCATTTTAGCCTCATTCTTTTTGTATCTTGTTTTTACTTTGCAGAGAAGAATTCACTATCGTTCATTGAAACCTCAGCCCTGGACTCAACAAATGTAGAGCAAGCCTTTAAACAAATATTAACAGGTAAGCCGCCCTCGGTCCATCTTGGACTGACAGGATTTTATGACTAGTTTTTGTTTCTTGAAACCTCAAATATAATTTCAAGAGCACAACTATAGCTATCGTGCAGGATGACCGAGCGAACATTGATTTCAATCAACATTTGGCATCAGGTAAAATATATAGCGTATGTCGTTCGTCAACTTATCGTCTGTGCAGTGTACCTACATGGGCACCAGGTTCTAAAAGTGGCAAGGCAATTTGTTCATAGTAAGCATGAAGGGACAGAGTATTATGGATGGGTTCGTCGCCCACCACAGGTTGTCCCCATTGCCAGAGTAGAAACTAGGGTAGAGAGGGAGGTACTTAAGAGCAAAGTGTCTTGCCCAATACACGGTCACCTCTAGATCGAGAGTCTGACTATTAGCTCTTCATAAAAGCCCTAAAATCTCAAAGTAGTATAGTGTATTTGTTATGCACTATGCCACTGCTCTCGCAAACAATACCTCTTGTGCTTGTGCTTGCTTACGTTGCGCTAAGGCCCGTGCGGAAACCAGGCTTGACCATAAACTACAATGTAGCCTTTTCCACCCTCCTTTTCAACAGAAATTTATAAGATAGTCTCACAAAAGAACATCGGGTCTGGTGGGATTGGCGAAGACACGCCCAGCTCTGACGTCAAGCCTATAAAGATTCCCCCTACCACAACCGAGTTTCAATCTAGAAGCAAGAAAGGCTGCTGCTAGTCAATATAAAAATAAACCCCAAACAAACGAAATAAAAAGTAAACACCATTTTTGTTCCCTTTATTCCATCCTGCTCTGTTCAAAATTCCCACCCACTTTTACCCACGGTAGCTATCATTTCTATGCATCTGTGCTGTATCTGTTTGTGTCTTGTTCAATGCCGGTCACATCTAGAGCTCATGAGTCCTACGATTTTAACCCACGGTCTTGTGGATTTCCTCACATGTCTAGTTTAGCAGTCTCACGGCTTGTAATAGCAGCTGGACTTGGGATCCGATGGGTCATGATTTTACCTTCGGTCTGAGGGGTTTCTTGACTTAAATAGTACAGTGGACTCAGGCTTTCTGACAACAATAATTGCAGGGTGTTCACATTGATAGAAGATGCAAACACAAAGTTGATATTGCAATATCTCTCCATTCCTTGGTTTGGTGAAGTTGTGGTATATTATGCGACATTCATTCCTCCCCATTCCTCAATAGCCACAGTAGGTCATCGGGTTCACTTCCCTCTGCCTGAACTCTGACACAAACAAAACTGTTTGTGTGGCTTTGGTGACCATGTGTCCCATTTGTGACTCGCTCTGCAAAAATGAGTCGCATGCCGCCGGGAACTTTATTTAAGTTATATATATACATGTATGGCTGGAAGGAGCACAAAACCACCTTTGATGTATTGATATTATGTGGGACACCTACTGCATTCCTAAAAGGTTACAAACTTTTGAACAAAGCATACCAGGTATAAGTGTGTGTAAATCATTAGTTAAATTATATTATTACTCAAATGAAGGTTTTGCGACATGCGACTCATTTTTGCAGAGTGGCTCACATTTAATAAAGGGTTTTGGGGTAATTGATCAAATATAATTTGATACAAGATATTAATTGTGTGCAAGGATTACTGGCATAACGAAATGGACAAATGGCTCTGCGGCAAGTAACATCATCCAGTCCCTACCTGACCTTATGGGATTTTGGATGATGATAATAAAGAGTGTTTACGAGGGGTTTCTTCCCAGCAGTTCTATTTTGAGGGGCAGGGCAATTTATTCACAACAGTCACAACAGTCATCCATATACACGCTAACAACTTGTGTTAATTAATTTTTAATAATATTCCCTTCCTCCAAGCCCCACCCCCCCCCCCCCCCACACATGTTCCCTTTTGATTAACATTAAAATGCCACTGTCCAATTTCAGAGCGATTTAACTTTGAAAAATTATTATAAGTGCTGAATTGATACTTTGTTGGGCTTGCCCTTCTTATTAGCTTCAACATTACATCCACCACGTATAGGTACCAAATATTTTCCTGTAGAAAAAATGATGATTGCTGCCAACGAATAGTTCATTTCGACAGGGGAAAATACTCTGTGACTATCCATTGATGGATTTTTCATGCTGTATAAAAAAAATCTGCAAACAATGAGTTGCATGTCGCAAAACCTTTATTTTAGTTATGTTTTAACTTATCTAAGGATTTAAACACATTATAACCTAGAAGTTTTTGGCTTAAAAAAAGATAACTTTAAAGGCTATTGTTGCACTTTTACCAGCCAAATATATAACTGAAATAGCGTTTTTTACGACATGAGACTCATTTTTGAAGAGCAGGTTCCCCTATATCATTTTAAAGCTGATAATAAGGGCAAACCTATCAGATTATCAATTCAACATGTAACGCTAATTCTAGAGGTGAAATCTTTCTGACATTTTACAGTACATCTCTAACAAGGTGCCGGGCCAATCAGTTTTCATCAACGTAGGCTTCTCACTTTCTTCTACCATCCAACCAACTATCGACCCAACTGAATAGTTAACAGTACTCAAATAACAAATGTTTATGAGTGCGATGGTACAAATTATGTCATGAGGCACCTTCCATCTGTTTGTTTTATACAACGCCTGTTTCACATAAACATTTGTTATTTGTGACTGCAATCGCTTACAAGTTCGCAACACCGCGGTTCGTAGGATCCGCCGGTGCAGCGTGTACAGTAGAACGAAACGGCGTGCAGTAGAACGAAACAGCGTGCAGTAGAACGAAACGGCATGCAGTAGAACGAAACAGCGCGCAGTGGATAGAAACAGCATGCAGTAGAACCAAGCAATGTGCAATGTGTCGAAACAGCGTGCAGTAAAACCAAGCAATGTGCAACGGAACGAAAACGGCGTGCAATGGAACAAAACAGCATGCAATAGAACGAACAGCGTGCGATAAAAGGAAAGATTGCAAGGCACGTGATCGACCATCCACCAATCAGATGACACATATTTATCCAGGCGTTGTATAAAAGCAGGTATCTGCCACAAGTTATCTGCCATAATGCTATTCGATGATAGCCCTATACGGAAAAAAACTTCTTGCCGTCCCTGCTGGAATGGTGAAAAACTCTCCGAACTATTTTTATGAGCTTTTCGAATGGTCTGAGTGAGGTATAGTGGTGCTTTTAAGACCTTATTCTGTGACATCGGCTTTGTAAGCTGTACTTATGTCGTGCTTCGTAGGACAGTGCTGATCATTTCCTCGATCATTACAAGATCCTATGCTGCATCGATACCATTCATACTTAAAGATGTATTGTCCGACTTCAGATTGATCTCACGTTGAAAAATAATATTCACGTGGATAATTTGGTAATTTTGAAGTGATATATAGTATGAAAGAAATCTATCGATTTAGAGTATTATTGGCTGGTAGCAATAATTCATGTTCAACAAAAAAGAAAACTTTGTACCTTATATTATTTTAAAGCTAACGTACGAAAAGCAAACCTACCAAATTATTCGACATTTGAAATATTTCTCAAAGTGAAATCGGTTTGAAATTAGACAGTACATTCTTAATCACAGCGATCTCAAAATAATAAAAATAAAAATCCCCTAACTCCTATCGCAAAATTTTGGGAATAATTAATGCTAAACTGTTGTTTGTTTCCCTGTAGGGCTTAACTGCCCCTTCTTGCAGTTAAATGTACTTCACCTGTTATCACTCGCACATGATACTCATGAATGTATTTCCTTGTTTATCAATAGTGATATTCGGGTTAATTCACTGTCACCATTAGTTTCATACACACTGTAGTATAATAAAAAAAGCCAATATGGCAAATACTCAAAGTAGGGGATAGGGGAATCTTTTTCAATACGATACTGGTTTATAATATCCTGCTCCTGAAATTGAAATTTAGACGGGCATTATCATGGAAGATTTTCTTTCCGAAGCATCTATAATTTCATTTGCAAGCCATTTTGGGATTTACAAAGATAGACCCACTCCAACTTGAAAAGTAATAAACTGCCGTAGTTTCTAACCTTAACCCTAAGAAATATCAAACATTGCAATTTACAATGTTGGAGTTGTTTAGTCACATTTTATTGGGGAATATTGAACGTTGTTGTTTCTTACAATGCAGAGGGGGTTGCCGCATTAAAAATACCAGATCTGTGTTCACAGAAACCTTTTATTGTTGCACAATAACCAGCACATTAAGAAAGAGAGCCTCACCATTACTCTTTTTGTTTTAACTTTCCCTTCACCCCCGACAGAAATATACAAGATAGTTTCACAAAAGAACATTCGAGATGGCGGCAATGGCGAAGACTCCCCCAGCTCCGACGTCAAACCTATAACGATTCCTCCCACTACAGACACCGAGTCCAGAAGCAAGAAGCCTTGCTGTCAGACAATATAAACAGGGAGGGGAGCAACGGTAGCAACACAAACGACCTTTTTTTTTTTTTTTTTCCTTCCTCGTACCTTCATTCAGGATTATCGGTATCCACGGAAGGTTCAAAGGGTTACCAGTTTTCAAAGGTTCGAAGGTTTTTGTTTTTTCCGATCGGGTAAGGTTTAAATGATGTCCGATTTGTGACCGATTTCACATTGGGGAATAAGCTCAAATCTTGAATTGATAATTGGTAGGCTTGCCCTTGTTATTAACTGTAAGATGATATACCGGTACAAGTTTGTTACGAAATACATCAAATAAGATCAAGCAAGCTACCAGACGATAGTTTATTCGCACAAGAATGTACTCAGGTTTTTCTTGCCGTATTATTCTAAAGTTAATAACAAGGGCAACACGTACTGAATTATCACCCCATTGACTGGGACTTGGAGATCCCCCGTGGGGGGGGGGGGGAAATAACACTTTCTCAGGGTGAAATCGGACTGAAATCACAGTACATCGTCTGATTTTAGTTCTTAGGGTT
>JAVCKS010000030.1:250809-269683 GCA_032273685.1 Pteraster tesselatus | reverse complement strand
GGGGGGGAAATAACACTTTCTCAGGGTGAAATCGGACTGAAATCACAGTACATCGTCTGATTTTAGTTCTTAGGGTTGGTGAAACCGTTATCCCTTCTTTCACTAGCAGTTTGTCTTAACAAAAGTGCAGATTGGGAGTCTTTGCTTACAGTCCACAGCTTTCGAGTGTAACCACATGTTCATCGAGTCAAGTTGACAGTGGTGTGTGGGTGTTAACAGGACGGTGGTTCTGAGGCAACAATTTGCGGCTGCGGTAGTGAAAGGTTTAAAGGATAGCGAAAGTGGCGGCTGGCTGTCTTTAGTACTGGTTTCAGGTAAATTCGTAAATTAACATTCGTCCTAGATTTTTCCAAACCTGATCTTAAAAAAAAAAAAAAAAACATCAGAGTCTTTATTCCTGTGACGAGTCTTAGAAATATATTATATACATTATCCTTACGACAACTAAACCGTTCCAGTTGCGCATGACACATCGAATCCCACTGGGTTCCATTCATCTTCATTTTTTTCTTTATTTTCTTTATATTTGTATCAACTACTGCGATTCTAGAAACCTGCGGTTCAAAGTTCCCTTTTTCAAGAATAGCCTAAGATTAACAGTTACAGCTCTTTGTAATTATAGCGGGAGGGAGGCAGACTGGTATTTCTGAACTCCATTTTGTGACATGATCAAGCTAAATGAGTCATATGTCGGCCCTAGTCAAAAATTAGTTTTTCATGTAATCTTAAAGAGGGCATATATAGCTTTTAAAAACTTGAAAACCCCACGCTAATGGGATGTTGTTTAAATTTGTTTAAATACCAACCATAAACACAGTTCTGAAATTGTTTTTGAAGAAAACGAAAGTAGACCGCGATTTTAAAATCATTTTTCATGCCTTTTTTATGGCAATTTCACACACAAACACAAACAAACCAACCAACAAACAAACCAACCAACAAACGGTAACAAACAACATTACCTTCTTGGCGGAGGTAACAATGGGTCTGTACAAACTAAATCTCGTTATACGTTGTACTTAAAGAACCATGTCTGTTATTTCTTTCTGTGTACATAATACAATGCATGTCCACACCTTTAATATCCTCCATGACCCTAATCTCCCCCCCCCAACAAAATAATAATAATTGGGGTAAACTACCTCGCCACCATTCCAAAATGGTTTGTTATGACTTCATCTTCCCCTCTGATTTCCAAAAACGTTATTTTGAAGGAAAAAACCCCAAAGTATTCAATAAAATGTCCACAGTTCAAAAACCGTATAAGCTCCCGTCGAATAATCCCCCCTTTCGAATGTACCACAGAACCTGAGGTTTATTCCCCCCCCCCCAAGGGAAACAAACTCTGAATATTTGTAATATATAACCTGATGAATTTATGGCTTACAAACAGTGAATTAATTCATTAAAGGAGGAGGTATGTGATAAAGGTTTACTTACTTTCTACTAACAGTATAAGTTAGGAGTCTATGGTGTGATTTAGAGGTCGGCAATGCGGAAAATGAGCTCGATACAGCTCACTGGATTTGAGAAATGGCTTAAACAGAAAATACATACCTGCTTCAAATAATAAATTTGACCAGTATCTATAGCCCATAACAGAAAACCTTCTTTTTTTTTTTGGGGACAAATTTTAAAAATTCTGATTCTGAAGTGTGTCGGATGCTACACACTTCTTGGTACTAACCTTTCGTCACCCATTGACAATGGGTCTGTCATTCGGTAAAACAAGAATTGGCTGGCAGCAATAATTCATTGACAAGATAATACTTTGTAACTGCCTGTGGGTAGATTTGTTTGTTACGTATATCATTTTAAAGCTTATGATACCAAGGGCAAAACTACCAAATTATCAATTCACGGTTTAAAATTGTTTCTCAAGGTGAAATCGGTCTGGAATCGGCTAGTGCATCATTTATTGTTTGGCCAAATGTGGCAAGACAAAACATTTTGACGTATGCAATTTAGTCACACGGGTTGGTAGGGTTACAGTAAACACATTTTTTTGTGGGTCTGGCTAACTGGTACACTGTGTTAAAACTATTGACTACGTATTGCATGTACGTACGGCACTTCCAATGTAAACGTAACTTCACCCTTTCAGCATGAACAGTTTGTGTAATATTTGCGTGTAATCAACGTTCATCCCGGATAAGGCATCGTCTTCATGAATGAATGCTGTGGCTGGCTAGTTCCGGGCAGCTTCAGATTTAACCAAATTTTCCCTCCAAAACTTAACGACTTATTTCCCGCCTGCCAAGTAGTGAACGTTTATATTTCTAATACAGTCAGTATATCGTTGATTGAACTGTCATCTTATTGGTTTGTTTTTACTGTAAGTTGCATGTTACGTCTGTGCTACAAGATCGAGACGAAAACACCATCGTATACCGCTCACATTCCGCTGGTTAAATCGAGCAAATCGCCAACGATATAAACCTGTTGCACATTCACGTATTCATCAACGATGTGACAATTTAATTTGTACAGTGACTCCATTTTGTTGAAAGTTAGGGTATCGTGATCAATTGGACGATAGAGAAATCTTAGTCTTTGTACCCAGATATTTCGCTCCCACATTCCGCTACGTGCAAGAACGTGCATGAGCCCTGGGCTCGAGCAAGTTATCACCTGGAGTCGCAAAAGCAGTGACGGGAAAAACCCTAGACTTTTCCGCGGTTTACCAAACCTATCCTAAGCTTAAAGATACGCTATCGTGATTGTTTTGACTTGAGCCCTCTCATGACTGTCGATCCGGTTATTTATAGACCCGCAGGAAATTCTTAGGCTTTTCTGTCGCTATTTTGTGCGACTCACAGATGAGAAGTACATGGGTCTCTGGCCCACTCGTAACTTTCTAGCACTGGATACAAATATAAAGATTTGCCTGGGACTCTCCCTGTAGTGTATGGTCATAGTTCACACCGGATGCGAATTGCCTATAACCACCCTCATTTCCCTATATACACAAATGTAGTTCTACTATATAATCGATACTATTTCCTATTCCTAATGAGTTTATAATGTACATAAACATGTTGTGTAGAATACAAATAAATAGTCATAGCGAGGAAGTGATACGTAGGTAATTCCAATTTTTTTTTTTTTATTAGTCGATGCTCGTTTGCATCGACTCCATGTACTTGATTGCTTAATCCTCTGCCTATCGTAAACATTTTATAATCTCTATTAATTAAATAATCAATGTGCCTGCTATGTACATGTACTTGGCTTTACCGTCAACCCGCTCGTTTTTCACGTTGGCTGCATACAATGTGCGCTACGTGTATGCGTTAGACACGTCCGCGTTCTTTTGTCCGCTTTCCATGTGTTTGGGCGGGAAAACTAGCCATCGCCTGTTTGTCACTAGAAGTAGCTAATTTTTGTCGCCGATGTTTTAGGACGATTTACAGGTTAACTAGGATCGCAGGGGCCAAAATGTGATTACAAGAATGTTATCATTATTATTATAATACGACGAACACTATTTTGTGTGAATAGTGACGAAAGAAAAGCCAGTTGTCCTATAAGAATTACCAATTGCCGACAAACTAACTACATTTCTTTAGTTGGCAATTCTTTAGTTGTTTGTTTGACTTTCGATGCCATTCAACCTTTCGGGATTTATCCCAGCTTCCAAGCAACTGTTCATTTCATTTTCTCACCAAGGGTGCACATTTTGGAGTGACAAGTTTGCCAATTTGTGAGCGCTGACTTTTGTATATACATAGATGTACATGTGTGTGTGTGTGTGTTTGCAATTTTTTTGTCAGCGAGTTGCAGCTCAATTGGCGAGTGTGGAAGCGGAGCTGCAGCGCTTTAATAACGAATTTCGTGTGGTGTGATACTAAAGGCGCCAATTTATATTTTTCCTTAAACTAGTGATTTAAAAAGATCGTCGGTCGAGAACCGAATGATATACTATTACTGAATTCGGATTTGAGCAATAGACGAATATTATTTTACCTGTGGGTCGAATTTCAAGTTGGTGTACAGGATTCGATTATCTATTTACGATCTTTCTACATCGCTAGTTAAGAGCAAATTGAAAGTTGTATCTCTTCAAATGAATTCAAGTAGTTTGGTCCCAATACATCATGAATCGATGTTCTAGAATCTAGGTCATAGTAATTTTGTATTAAAGATGCTATTAGTTGCTTGGTTGTCATTATAGGACGGGTTAAATGCCCCAGTTTCAGAAAAGGACATTTTCGTTTGTGTGTTGTCGCTAGACCAAGTGATATTCCTAATTCAACAATACATGTATAATATCGTTTTTTTTATCGCTTAGTTTATGAAATGTATTGATTAATTACAAATACTGGGTTCTTTATTTGAAACGTAATCCCCCGTGAGATCATTTTGATGAACCCTCCAGCACGTTTAAATAAATATTAAATAAGGAAGTATCAATATGGTTTGTACTTAACAGCCTGCTTATAAGTGGTGTAAAAATAAGTAGTTGATCTGTACACACCACATTGCTTATGAGTGGTGTAAAAATAAGTAGCTGATCTGTACCAGCCACATTGCTAAATGCTAATAATTACAGGATACAAAGTCGGCCGCTCTTTGTTCAAAACTATAGCAATGTCTTTCAGATGAATACAAATTGTACGGGGCGGGTTGGGTTATAGCCCTGTGGTGAATATCGAAACACCTTGTTTTGCGCTGTTTATAGGCATGCTTTGACTGCGTTCGAATTGATACTTGGTATTTTGTAGAGTGGTTCTTTGAGAGTCAGTTGTGACATTCTTATAGCTTCGCTGTACACTTGAATCGGTCTCAGAACTTTCGAAATGAATAAGTGGTTTAAAAGGGTTTTCAATCATGCATTCCCTCCAACATTGTTGTGCGCACAGCGTTACCCGTGTATAGTTGTATAACGTCATCCTTGTTTAGAACCAATTGGTAAAATGTTTACAAGCGATTTGTTCACCATTGTTTATGTTGTCGGTGTTTGATTGCTGTTTCTCTTAAGTTTTACCTGTCGTGAACCCTTTCCAGCTCGAGCCTTGAACCCCTTCCAGTCTTATAGTTGTCTTGTATCTTCAGAACCAAAAACCCACGCAGACTCCAAACATTCAGGTATGGCGTCAATAGCCGCCATACTTGAACGAAGTTGAGAACGCACAGACTAGATTTGCATAAGAAAAACCTAACTTGCACTGACTGGAAAGTTAACCCCTATTTGCCTTAGCTATGTAAGATTCTTTATTAATTAAACAATGTTTCTCGTTGTATATAGCCCGTGATTGCCTGGATATCGTGTACCTGGGCATGTGAGCTAAACATTCACCAGAGACTAGACAAAATCTGATTGCCCGAGACAAAACAATGAAAACTATTGGTTACTGGGCGAGCAAAAGAAACCAAATTTTCGATTTGTTTTATTTACATCATTTTCGTCACCATTTTGTGACGTATTATCTGTTGGTATTATCTGTTATTGCATAACCACCCGTAAGTAACATTGACGTATTTTCATATTTCAATCGTAGAAAATGATTTTAATTCTAATATCTTACACATTAAACGATAATGGCCGTTCAGGTACCCTACGTCACTAAGAATACTCCGCCAACGCACTCGGAGAATCGCACATTTTGTTTGTTATAGCAATTATTAAAGCAACGCAAAGCAGTAGATTTATTTTATATTCTGGTATTAAGGGGGTTCATTGTGTGTATATTGTATTGTCATGCTTCGAAAAGGGGAGGTGGGAACCGGTAGTTAAGTTACCGTATATACTGTGCCGCCATGTGTCTGAAGGTGGTTGTGGTTTTTTTTTCTTACTTAAGGCCTAATACATATACCACATACAAACATTTCATCGTAAAGATATAACATTAGTAGAAACAATTTATATGTACATGTAATTGAAAATAATAATTATAACATTAAAAATAAAATCCGTATGTTAAGTACAGTACCATGCACCCTACATTTTGCGCGAACATTTTTTTGTGTTAATTGTTCAGCACAAAATGAACATGAGATTAACAGTGGTGAACCATTATGACGTAATCAAAGTTACTTGTTTCCGGTGTGTATTATGTGTGGTTGTTAGATAATACGAATACGGTTACGGGATTAACCGTTATTTCCGTTTGCTCTTTACACGTATGGCGTATTGGTACGCGTTGCTACACTGTGTATAAATATTGTGCACAACGGATTATGTCGCACCGCGGCGCAGTGATGACGTATTCCTAGGCGTAAACAGTATTTGCGACTCCGGATATATACCGTTACGTTCACGAATTTATGTCATCAATATTTGCCGCCGTGTGACGTGTATCCGTTGTACACAATATTATCCACATGCAGTAGCAACGCGTATCGTCTGCCATACGCGTAAGATGTGAATGGCCGGGTGGATACGGTCATCATGTCCTTAACCGTATTCGTACTCGTGCGAAACCTCTACTATTCAGTACATGACGTTTATGTGTACGCATTGAGTTTTGCCTGACCTGTAGTAGCTGATCGGAACACCCCCAAAGTACTCTACTACCTATTGGTGTTTGAGGTTTTTCCCGGACTAAAATCAGACAGGATATCTTTAACTGAGAAATCTCCAACTTGTTTTCATCCAGTTTTTCGACCTTTAACTGTGACGTGGTATGACGTCACTATACACCGAGAGAGAAATACAGATGATACGTAGGGCTGTTAGATATCCACAAATACCTATTGTAAAAGTTTGGTAAAACCTCGGCAGAGGTGTAAAATGTCTTGTATACCAGGATGGTATGTCGAATTCTTGTAAAGCTGTAAACAGTAATGACAATATCAACTAATCACCGAACCTTTTATTGCATCAAACTACTTAGGCCTATTGTCGTTTGGACAAATAACTGTGATTTGAAATAGAGAGAAATTTGACATGGAAGTAGGAAACCGTTCCAATTAAGACAACCATCGGGCTTTACCATTAATTATGCAGAATTAGAGGGGCACTGTCGTTGGGTTAAATGATAACCCCGTTCGAATTCTAGGTTTTTATGTCCATCAATTACATACAGTAACGGCAAGTTCTATTTTTTCTTGGGATTAGTTGCTACTGTCAATCAACTGAAGATTAGAACTGACGTATTTATTTTCATTTTACAAGAGTGTTCTATCTTGATAAAGATGGCTTGCGAAATTATTGGCGCCTCTGACAAAGTATTCCACGGCAGGACCGGTTTTAATATTGTAACAACTATTGAGGGTTTCACAAAGCGCGTCACGAACAGGTTCGCTGATACGCGATTCCAGAGCCCTCTCGTGTCCCAATGACAACTGTTATAAACCGCGGGATATTTCCATGAAACCTGGGGAATCGGGTGTCACAGGGTCGGGTATTCTCGATCTCCTGGCCTTCACCACTGGAAGACCCGGGTACCCATCCGGGGGCTGACGCTTGAATATTTCGGTCACTGCCTGACTTTGTGGGTTTTCCCCCAGTTCTGGGTATTTTTCTTCCCACCAATCAAAAAAGGTACCAGCTTCAATCAAAGCACACGAAAATTAATTAAACTTTGACATATTTACTGGAATATTTATGTATTGAGTAAGCATACCCAATTTTCTCTGCCAATATTTTAATGTGCCCGCCTACCTCCACACTGTATGCCATACGTGTACTTGGTATTGCCTTGACCGAAGCAATTGATTGATTGATTGTTACGATCCGTGCATTGGAAAGAATTATGAGAATTTAGTTTTTTAATCTTCGCTCTTCATTTTTGTAAACTACGCAAAATGACTGCATGCTTGCTCGCATATCAGGGAGCTTTCGATTAGACGACGGGGAACTGGATCCTGAACACAACGAGAAAATCACGTCCGCGTATACTGTTGATGTAACACTTTCGATTCTTCACGACGGCGATTTCATTAGTCGTCTTAGTTACATGTATGTGACCAGCAAATAATTACTACGCGTGCGCGTACAGTCCTGAATGGAAGACAACGGGAGCTAGAGAAGTAGTCGCATGCGCAGAAGCGTCAGTACGAGCTCACTCCCGTCGCGTCGTAGATGGTCCCCGTCGTCAAATCAAAAACTCCCTAAAAATAATTATGGGTGCTCAGGAAGGGTGCCAGAAAAGAGCACAATAAATCTGGATTAAGATAACATAGGGATGATATGTGTATCGATCAGCTGGCACATAATTAACTGATAGTGATGGTAGAATGCCTACATAAGTACCACATTTTCGCTGCGTGGTTCTTTAGTCTCTCTAGCCTGGAAGTTGGGATCGCCCTGGGGAGGGAAATTAGGCGAGTATATGGCGGTGTTATACCCGGAATATTGGCCCGGTACCGATATGGCTTGATACTGCCCCTGTGCCGCTCCCTGCGGCATGACTGCTCCCCCTACCACGATGACTTGCTGGGGGTGACCGGACTGATTCAAAAGGTGTGCGCGGGGGCTTCCTTCGTTGTGCTCTGTGACGACAGCTCGGTTCGTCTTGAAACAGCAACACTTCAGGCAACCATAGCAGCAGCAAACTAGACAAATAAAACCAACGACGACTACGACGCAGGCAGAAACCAGCAGCGCTATAGCCCACGAGCTGTAAAGAGTAAAATAAGAAAACAACTTGTATAAGTCAAATTTATTTCTACTGTGTTCCTGAAGCATTATCTTTCGTATTCCGATCTCAAACTTATACGCCCAATACAGTGAGTACGCCTGAAGACGGAAGCTGCTCTTATATAATGCAATCAGTTGGTTGGTAAATTCAACTGTCTCTAAAGCCAATGGAAATTAACGTTTCACGAAATACATCGAGATGGAAAACAATTATTTGGCGACCAATGTTTTTGTTTGTTTTACTTTATGGTTAAAGAGCAGTCACCCGCCCCCGCCCCCGTCCCTCCGGGTGCTCTTGGTATTCGGCGCACTATAGAACTAAGCAGGAAGTCGTGGGTTCGATCGGGATGCCTTCGGATATATTTTATAAAGGTGTGCTCAAGTTACTGAGACATCCATCGTCACACATAGTATACCAAGTATATTGACAAGTCTAAGTCCAAGTACATGTACAGGAAAAACGTATGTACGCTGTACATCAATTCCTCAATTTAAAGGTGGCATTAATATCATGAGTAAGTTCTTCTTTGCTTCCGGTTTTCAATTGGGCTTGAGCTCAGTAAGCAGGGCGTGTCAGGACCCGAGTCATATCCGTTTCTATTACAATATTTACAAAATCTTTGACTAGGTTGCAGGAGTAGTCAATAATGTTTCCCATGACTATGGGCCCTAATGTGTAACACTGTCTTTTAAGTTTGTCCTTTGGTGAGGTGAACGTTATTGGCCTAAGATATGTCCGGTATATATTATTCCCAAAAATACCGTGTATAATTACGTTAGGACATCTCGATTGCAGCAGGTGTATGTGTGGGGAAGAGGGCAGCAAACGGTGTTACCAGATGGATCGCCGGGCCTCGGGCAGGAAGCGAAAGGGAAGTCACTGTTACAGACGTTAGCCTCTACCTCTGAAAACATAATAAAATGGAAAGCGGAATAGTACAGGTAAGAGCATGTAAACCAGTTGACAACGAATAATACACTTTAAGACACATTAAAATTAATTCACATTAAATCCACATTAAAAATAGATGATAAATAACAAAGTAAATAAATAAATAAGTAAATAGGTAAATAGGTAAATAAGTAAATAATAAAATAAATAAACAAATGGTTGTAATCCACCAAATAATCAAACATAAAAATGGGTATTTGAATAACAGAGGACATGAAGTCTACGTTTGTGAATCTTGCCTACGAACAAACAAACAAACACAGTCGAAAAGAAAATAACCTAAAATTTCCAATTATTTTATTACCGGTAACGTAGGCCCTAGTTATACTTACCCGTAAACAGATTAAGTGAGGCAAGTAATACAACAAGCCCGAACAACAACAAACACGGACGAAACATCGTGTTATGCTAGGCGTACAATCCAAAATGACAGCCAAATATGCAACTAGTGCCGATACTGGTTACACCGTTCCTGTTTGTTTTCTGCTGGTCTCGTGATAATTTGTCGAATTTGAACTTTGGAAACTGGCTTCATTGTCATGTATATTCATTTCATTGTTCACTGTGTTTTATTAGTTTTCTTTATTATTTATTTACTATATAGTTCACGGGTTTGTTAACTTTAGTCTAACCTCGCTATCTTACTATCAACTCGACTCTTTGCAGTGTTTAGGACCCTTACATGGAAATACAGGCTTTATAAAAGAAATCACGTATTTTTTAATGTTAACGGAAAATAAATCCCTCGCATCATAATGTGTTTTAATTAGAATATGAATACGATCTTATGATAGTTTATCATGTTTTGAAAAATGAAAACGGGCATGGGGACGGTATTATTTCACACAATATTGGTTTTATTTCAGAATTAGCTGGAGTCCATTATTCCATTACAGGAAACCCTCTATAATACCTGAATAACCTACTACTGCATGTCTAACGCGCGCTCACAAACCCGCAGAAACATACCACCTGACCCTTGGGCGCTCAATCAAGCTCACGCTATAGCAATAGTTAGCTTAAAGAGTACTTCTTTACTAAAGGCGCCATTAAAACCAACAACAACAACAACAATTAATCGGCCTTTGTTCTTTGCGAGCCGCAAAGCAAAGAACGTTGTCGTATTTAAAACACTATAGCTACAAGTCAGAGACCATCGTTCAGTATTCCAGTTAATATGGTGTAATTATTACAAGCTGTCCGACTCGGCTCGGCCCGCGAAAATGCGTGATTCTTGCAGGACGCAACGTTCGTCCTGGCGTGATAAACCCATGTGGGATTTGTTCTACCTCACGCTAGGTTCCCACTATCACGATTCGCGCCACGATTTCAATCGTTGTCTTAATCGTGGAGTAATCGTGGGGATCCTATCAGATCTTGAGGTCAGTCGTGGCAATCGTGTTGATTGTAGAAATTTTTTGGACGGTTCAAACATTTTCTATACGATCAACACGGTTAATGTTTAATCATGATCATCGCATCAGATCGTATTGGATCGTAACTTAAGTGCATCTAATCGTGCTTCCAATCGTATTGGATTGTGATTGGGATCAACCTTGTTGATCCCAATCCCAATCCCAACCGATCTGTTACGCTCTGTCGGGTACCATTGCTCACGACCTGACGCGACGAGTAGATACGAGTTGATACGAGTAGATGCGAGTAGATACGAGTAGTCACGCTTTTTCACGAACGCTCACGATCTGTTACGAGTTCTCGATCGCACCCATATATATACCGGACAAGATTGAATGTGCTTCATTCAGCGATCTACAATTGAAGAGGGCACATCTTTACTGTCAACTTGCTTTTGGAGCCAGAGGCAAGAATGGAAAGGGCGAGGCCCCACCCCCTGAACTGAACCAGTCAAGGGCCGGCACCAGAGGAGGCAGAGTAGACCACCCCACCCTGAAAGCCAAGAGAAAGAAAACTGCGATGTCACCCAGAAGGGGGATCTCACGTCGGGGTCAAATCGTGGCTCAAATCGTGATCACTCTCGATCCCGATCGTGAAAGACATCGCGACCACAACAATCGTATCCGATCGCAACAGATCGCATCGGTTCGTGATGATCGTATCGGAACGTATCTGCGCGTACCAGATCGTCCCAAATCGGGGACCCCGATCGTGGTGATCGTGTCAGATCGGGACCCAATCGTGACAGATCGTGTCACCTGAAATTGACCAATCGTGACTATATCGCATCTATAAGCGCAACAAATCCCACCAGAACGTATTGACTCGTGGCCTCAACTCAGCTACGAATGGCCAATCGTGGCGTTTGTAACGGCTCGCACGACAGTGGGAACCTATTGGACGCTAGTCTCACATTGAACCACTGCGGCGCGTATAAACACCGCGGTAAATCGAACAACGATAAAACGATAGAAATGACAATAAATAAACAATACGACTAAAAAATGTATTTTATTACAATATTTATTAATAAAATTTACAAGCAAAGATGAGATCATTTTGGTTATAGAAACTAAGTGGAATTTAATTGACAAAGAAATAGGAACTAAAGAAATAACCTTTTTCATCAAAGGGGTACTGGCTGAAAAGGACCGGCAAATTTGCAGGGTTTTCTAGAGTCTAGAGAATTATATAAAATCGATCACATCAACTGCGTTTTACATCTATTTTGCTTGCTTCGGCCAGCGACACGAGATTAGTAACAATAATGAAAACCGCATCTGTCTGGAACTGTGAATTTTACTGACAGACGGTTTTTTTATAGGCTAAACTTGACAAATTTGACTCACTCGGTAGTATGTATATATGGACCTCATTATTGAGAGAAGATAAACCATTATGTAACTTTTACAAATTTAGACAATACAAATATTCAAATATTATTATAGGCCTATAGTGCAGGACGTTCCCATTGGAATCGCCACGATTGGAATCGCCACTCAACGGTTGTCCAATCGTTTACAACCGTGATCTTCAAGATGTAGGCCCTATATATTGTTCGATTTCAGACCGATTGCGATTTCACCCTGATAATCAAATTTAAACGTTTAATTGATAATGTTGTATAGTTTTGCTCTAATTAAAAGCTTATTGCACGGGGAATTCCATTCATAGATAGTTACAAAGTATTTTCTCGTGAAAATAAAATACATATAGGCCTATTACCTGGCAGGAATACTTCATTAAGAAATACTTTGTGTAACTGAGCGCTTGGATTAGTTTTTTCGCGTACAATCGTTAAGGCCAAAATATCAAATTATTAAATCAATATTTCAAATTATTTTTTTCAAGATGAAATCGATCTGAAATCGGACAGTCTCTTGTAAGAGGACGCTATCGTGATTCGGTTTAATTTGGGTAACATTATACATCGTTGTGTCTACATATTCGTAACTTCCACGTTTGGTTCTTCTTGTTCTTCTTTGGTCTCCCCGGCCTGGTCGTTGGGATAAGATGGAGGGGGAAAAGGTGGAGGCGGGTACATGGCGGTGTTATACCCGGAATATTGGCCCGGTACCGATATGGCTTGATACTGCCCCTGTGCCGCTCCCTGCGGTAAGACACTCCCCCCTACCAGGATGACTTGCTGCGGCTGACCGGGCTGACTCAACAGGTACTGGCGGTCCCCGCCGTCGCCTGTAGCAATAGACCGCTTCTTCTTGAAACAGCAACATTGTAAGACGCCACAACAGCAGCAAACAAGTAAGAGGAAACCGACGAGGATCGCGACGCAAGCACAAACAAGCAACGCTATGGCCCATGAGCTGTACAAGGAAAATCAATAGACACTAAGGTGCAAATTATGATACAATTAATAGCAGCCCCTCTTAATTTGGGCTGCATGGTTATACTACAGGAGTGTTCCAGTGTGCACACCTGCAGTCTGTGGTGCAGATTTGCCCACAAGAGCCATCTCGTGTCCTAATGTGATTTTCTTTTATAAACGTCAGGAAAATGTCTTGTGACTCTTAGTCTCGTCTCGTCTCGAACCCGGGGCTCACGTGGGAGCGAAATATCACAAGACTTTCCCTAGTAGGTTATAGGCGCGATACCCTATATACCTTACACGATGTGTATAATTACGTTAGTGTGTCTTGGTTGCAGCAGGTAAATTTGTTGCCGGCGACAATGCAGCACACGGTATTACTGGATGGATCGCTATACCTCGGGCAGGATGTGAAAGGGAAGCCGTAACACACATTAGCCTCTACCTCTGCAAATATAAATGTTTGTAATCAAACAAAATGTTGATTTTTAGTAACAAAAGACACGCCATTTCGTTGTTGTTGTTTTTTTTTACCATTTGTTTGTGGCCGTAATACTTCGTATACAACATTCGCACAATTTAATTGTGTTTTTTTTGCAGTCCTGCATGGTCACAAACAGACAAACCAAAACGCCGAGGCGAAAACATAGGCCCCTAAGTTAACCAACAAAGGTAACAAGATAAAAAGTCCCAGCGTACGATATTTATTTAGTAGTGCTAATTTCGGCTCTATACACTTACCACTGATCAGATTCAGCGAAGCGGATAATACAACAAACAAAACTAACAACAAACACGGACGAAACATTTTTATAGCAGCATATAATAACAGCAATCCAAAATGGCAGTCGAAATAAAATTACGTACTCCAGTTTTGTTTGTGTTCTTTTGGTCCCGTGATAATTTGTTCAATCTGAACTTTGGAAACTGGCTTCAATCACAGTTATTCTGTAAACAAAACGAAGCGCACTGACGTAATTATGTGCCCCTTTTGATAAGGAAACGGTTTACTTAATATCAATACTGTATTGTGTATTTTCAATCCCATATCATACTAGTTTGCAGGTTAAAGGCCTCTTGCGTGTATGCTATAGAAACACGGTTTTGTAAAAACGAAAACTACCTTATAGTTAGTTAACAGATTTGGAAAATGTTCGTATCGTTGAAAATAATTTTAATATAATACTTTTAAAAACATGTTTCACGTTACAATTCAAAGTAGTTAGTCACATTACCTGGAACAGATTCCCGCTATTTTCATTTGTATTTATATAAATTATGTCAACATCCCCTCCAACAATAACAAAATTGTCAAAATCTCTGTTTGTTCTCATTCTTGTCAATTATTCCAATAATTATACGATACAAACAAATTTAACAATGGAATATTTAAAAAAAATTATTTTCAATATACTTGTATTTTATAATTTTAACTTAATATTTCTAAACACACTGACATACGCCGTCATGACGTCATGTCTGATGTTAAAGCTAGATTGTAAAGGTGGGTTCAACTCTTCCGTTCAACTTACGGACGGCACAAAAATCCGCGACGGACGTAAATCACGCACGTTGACGGATAAAAAATATTCGGTGGGGACCGGGAGAAGGCTATGGGCCGCGCTGAAAGTGTGACCTAAACCAAACAATATCAAAATGAAATCGAAACTTGAGATAGGCTTCCAACAAGCAATGGGTCATAACCTCATCCAACACGACTTTCGCCTGAGAGTACCTCCCTGATGACCCACAGACTCGCTAATCCGCGCAATTTGAGTCAAAGTTGAATTGTTTCTGAGGGAGTTTATAGGACTGGTTTCGTCCGGGGCCAGAATGTTAAAACTTGTGGTTGCGCTTGGAGAGCCAATCAGAATCCCAGTTCGAGTCTGTGTTATCCAGTGTTATCCATTACGTTTCTGGAAAATCTTACTACAGTATACTATTTGTGATAATATTTCGCTCCCATATTCGGCTGCGTGACGTTACAATTTACGAGGCTGGAGTGTGACAAAAAAAGTACAATTTATTTCCTGCGGTTTATAAAAATTCATGCTGAGATTGAGTCACGAGAGGACTCGCGTCAAAAACGACACCCTATTTTTAAATAACGTGAGCGATATATTGAAAACTTCTGCGCGAACCGAAATACGTGTCATGGGCTATTTTCAAAGCCCTCACCGTACCCGGCAATATAAACATAGACACCCCAAATCAATGACGCCCCCCCCATGCATTAAACTTTTATAGTTGAAGATAGCGGTTGGGCGCCCTCTTTAGTTGAACAATACCTGCGCCGGAAACGTAAACAAAATAATTAGAATTTAGAAAATGGCTGCTCCAGACATGCGAGAAGAAGGAACAGGTGACATTGCAAAACCGTCCGTACTTGTTCTTGGAGGTGAGAGATTTTAACATTTAGCTTAGTTTCTAGTAAAGGAAGTATAATGTAGACACATGGTCATGGATGGTCGGAAGCATATCGAAACCCTCCATTATACTAATAATAGTACACCACCTGGCATGCCTACCGTAGCAGCAGTTCAGTAGTAAACAAGGCCAGCAAGGGTAATGACTTGAGGTCGCATGCTGTCCTTATTGCTAATTATGAACTGGGTGCGGTCGTGTTTATGCTTTGGACAAATAAAGTATTAGTATTAATCTCCCTAACTTAACTTAAGACCTGCAGCATTTCTTATTTTTGGCTATCATGTTTGCCGACTTGTCCTTCTGACCTTAATATTTTCTCAAAGCAGATGTACCTGACCCTGCCCCTGCCCCTGCCCCTGCCCCTGCTTCTGCTTCTGCTTCTGCCCCGCAAAAAAATAATTCGACTGACGGATGAGATTTATATACAGGTGGTAGTAGTCCTGTGCAAAGAAAACCTGTGTTTGTAACCCCAGTGACTCATCCCGATTATTTCCTGAAGTATTTCCCTCGTCATTTTTAATTACAGGTTGTGGCTTCATTGGGAGAAACTTTGTCCACTATTTAGTGACCAATGAACTTGCCGCAAAGGTCAGTAAAATTGTGGCCAACTGTGTTTATAAAAGTGATACTACAGTAGTCGTGCCAATCTTCCTGTGAAATATTCCCTTCAGAAAAGCTGTCACCCTACAAGAAAATGACTTCCCCGAATGCATCAGATGACTTCGACTGCAACAATTAGGCATGAAATCACAGATGAAATAGAAACTTTTATTCGTTGATTTTTTCAAAAATGTTACGAATGTTTATGAAATTTACATTGGTATTCTGAAAACTAGATGACTGTGAAGAATGCATTCTTCCGAAAAGTAACCCTATCCCAAAGCTGCATTGGTTTTTTTAATGTTAAATCAACCCGATTTTGAGGAATCTGTTAAGAATAATCCATTGTGGACTCATTGATGGACAAACGATTAGCCGCATCCTCCATGCTATTTATGGTTGCATAGAATTGGGCCGGGACATCTTTTGGCACTCATGATCTAATCTGATAATTTAGATAGCTTGCATCTCAAGTCGGATGCAGATGGGGGATTTTAGCTGCTGGTAATAAAGGAGTTACGTCTGATTTCCAAAGTCCGAATTCTGAACATGCCCCAACAAAGTTGGAAAAAATGAAACACTGTCAAAGAGGAGGGTCCAGGCTATGTATAACTGGGAAATGACACGGGAGAAAGGGGCTATTGTTTTGCTGTGTTCATACATTTTTATCAAAATCCTGTGAGAGGGTCAATTTTGAACCTGCGGTTGACTTGACACGGGCTAACCCTAATAGCCTTGTTTTTAACAGATTCGAGTTGCTGACAAGACACCTCCACAAACTGCTTGGCTGAGCCCCCCGTACAAGGTAAGGAGTTTCACTGACAGATTTGCAAGGAAATGTCAAAGTGTCTTCTTAAAGTATCGTGGAGAAATCTGTCTGAAGCATACACAATACTGCACTGAGCAAGCCATGTTCTGTGGATTGTTAGTACTTAGTACCAGTAATAAACCCAAGGTCAGGTGGTGCCGCGGTACTTCCCTAGCCTTCGCTCTAGGTACCGGGTTCGAACCCTCTATGGCCCAGTACCATTCAGTATTTGTAGTTGTGTTATGATTGCCAGAATTCAGCAAGGTTAGGCCTACATTGCTGTACATGTATACATTTGGGAGTTCAAAGGGCATGTTTGGTTGTAGCCGAACGTTCGATATAGCTGTGATTTACTATACTGTAATTGCACAAATAATTATTCCATGATGCTAAATGAATACTAATTTTACTAGTTTCCACATTGACACATTGCATGTAAACCTAACGGTTTCTCTTCATACATGTAATAATGAAACACTGTATGTGCTGTGCGTACCAAGTAGAGTCACCCTGCCCTCACCAATGTATGTCCCTAATGTCAAGCCCAGAGGCGCCAACATGTGAATTGGGGTTTCGGCCTCTACCTGGGGTTTCGGCCTCTACCTGGGGTTTCGGGCCCCTACCTGGGGTTTACCCAAATTTCTTGCCAGGTTACTTCTTCTGTAGGCTCGAGATATTACACATACCTGTGTGGTAGCTAATAATGTGCATTAACCTAGTTCTATCAGGGATGCGAATAATTATTCTCCAAATAGCCAAGCAACGGTAGCCACGGTATATTAGCTTTACCCTATTTCCATGTGTATAAGCTGCAGTGTGCAAAATTCAAGCTAAATCCTGGCGAGCCATAAAACAGTGCGAGAAAGTCTTCGTTGATGTTTTGAAAGAATGTTCGTTGTTCATAATTGGACATCTTTAGACATCTTTGGACATCTTTAGACAGCTTTGGACATCTTTAGACATCTTTGGACATCAATACAATGTAGGTTCAGTACCACACGTCTGATTTTGATAAACCGTGTTCATTCTAGAGGATTTCTTCTGATCACAAAATAGTCAAAATCATTCTCGTGGTTCTGAAGATATTGAAGGGGGCGGGAGGAGGGGATATGGATATTAAACAGTCATACATGGTTGGTTAGTCTAGCAATAAATTATGTGGAGCCAATATATTGCACATTTACACGTAACTCGATTTCAATGGAATATAAAATGTAGTCAAGCTGCAAGTTATAAATTGGTGACACAACTCAACTACACTGCTTAGCCTACGGTGGGCATGGATGGGTGAGTGCATATATTCATTGCTCACCGGTGCAGTGTGACAATAGCTACCTATGTGTATAATACTTGGCTCTTATGATTGCCGTTGATCACAGGAATCTTTTGCTAAAGTTGAGTTTGTCTCGGCTAACCTCATCAGTGAAGGTTGGTGCCTGTGCATGCTGTCCGTCCTCCTGGCATGTCCCCCCCCCCCCCACACGATGGCGCTGCTTGGGTTGTAGCCAGTTTATTAATTTGCATGGCTTCGTTGGCACGGAAACACACAACTTTCATAACATCATATTACATACATATAAGTACCTTTATAATCATCCTGTTCTATTCTGGAAACCATGCATGCATTTGAAGATTTCATACTGATTTATCATCTTGGGAAATCATTTAAGGTAAATTTTTATAATTTGGTAGGTTTACCCCTTGTTATTAGCTTTGAATTGATATTGCATGAAAATATTCATCGATGGATAGCTATGGAGT
>JAVCKS010000030.1:226124-236829 GCA_032273685.1 Pteraster tesselatus | reverse complement strand
ATTATATTGAGATTAGATAATTCGAGCATAAATTCTTCTAAAAAGGAATATCTCTTACATCATGCAATAAAATACACAATGGTACCAAGGGCACATTGGCACGCACATTATTTCAGGTATCTTTAACTTACCTAACCCGTCTCCCTTGATCTGATCGCAGTCTAGTCCTGCGCGGACCACAAGACATAACTCAACTTTGGTCTGTTTTTAAGATTACAAAATACAATGATTTATTTCGAATACAAAGTTTGTTTTGATGCACGTACCGAATAGGAATGTCTATAGTCTGGAAAGCATCAATCAAAACCTTGCAAGTATGTTTTTAATTTGTAATTGGCAAAGTATACCATATTTCCTGCGCCGGAAGCAAAAAAAAAATCGTGATTGTACACTGTAACCCAAATCCGGATCGTGGCGGTTTTAAGCAAACTAACCCTCGACAGAAGAGGCTATAGGAATCAGTATTAAAGCAAAACACGTTCTGAAGCTCCGCACAGGATGATCACGGTATACAAGCAACGTCCCTAGTTAATATCCATAAGTGTCTAACATTATTGGAACCTTTTCTGCAAAATTGGAAATTAGAGCTTCTCTTTTCCTTACAAATATCACATAATGTTTAACATAGTATTAGGTTTTACGGGAATAGATATGTAATTTCGATACTCTTCCAAACCTTTTGAACATTTTTGGTTTAACAAAATTCCTTTTAAATAACAGCAACTTCGGTCAATTTTGAAAAAGATTGATGCGTACACAAAACAAATTCATCAAATTTGTTGGCATAAAAGCCATCTATTAGTCAGTAAAATAGTAGCATTTCTCGTACTACATAATGCTAGGTTCCGACTATCACGATTCGCGCCACGATTGAAATCGTGGTCTTAATCGTTGAGTAATCGTGGTGATCCTATCAGATCTTATTAGATCTTGACAATCGTGGCAATCGTGTTGATCGTGGAAAATGTTTGGACGGTTCAAACATTTTCTACAATCAACACGAATAATTTTCAACCGTGATCATCGCATCAGATTGTATTGGATCGTAACAAAGCGCGACAGATTGCATCTAATCGTACTTGTGGTGATCGGGATCAACCTTTGACAAGACACGCTCTGTTGAGAAGCGATGCGATCTCCCACGAACTGTCACGATGTGTTACGCTCTGTCGGGTACCATTACTCACGACCTGACACGATTGACTCACGAGTAGATGCGAGTAGATACGAGTAGTCACGTTTTTTCATGGACGCTCACGATCTGTATACGAGTTCTCGCGCCCATATATATATACCGGACAATTAGATTGAATGCGCTTCGTTCAGCGATCTACACTTAAAGAGAGCACATCTTTACTGTCAACTTGCTTTTGCTAGTATTTATTTAGCTTTTTAGAAATGCCACCCAAGGGTACCAGAGGCAAGAAGGGAAAGGGCAAGGCTGCCCCACCCATTGAGCCTGAACCAGTCCAGCCAGAGCGGCACCAGAGGAGGTAGATGAGGCAGAAGAGACTACCCCCACCCAGAAAGCCAAGACGGAATAAAAACAGTAACTGCCTTTACTGAAAAGCAAAAGGAGGAGGCCATTGAGTTCCTCATAAGAAATTAGGTCCTCTGCAGCAAACGCCTTTCGGGGTTCAAGGATGTCACACACATAAGCAGGATCTCTGGGCTGCACAGGCTGCCAAGATGAACACTACTGTGGCGCAACTTAAATTATGGTATACAAGCATGATGAGGACCATGATGGACCGGCTGAAGAAACGCACCAGGAAGAGTGGGTCAGTCGGGCTGTATATATACCCGTCGGGATCCAATCGTAACTCAAATCGTGAAGACTCTCGATACCGATCGTGAAATACATCGCGACCACAATCGTATCCGATCGCAACAGAGCGCATCCGTTTATGACGATCGTATCGAAACGTATCCGAAGGTATCTGCACGTACCAGATCGTCCCAAATCGGGGACCCCAATCGTGATGATCGTATCAGATCGGGACCCAATCGGGAACTCAATCGGGACAATCCTATCGGAACGTATCTGATCGTATCTGAACGGGAGACCAGATCGTGACTATATCGCATCCAAGCGCACCAAATCGTACCAGAACGTGTCGACTCGCATCAACTCGTATCCAAACGTGACATTATAGAAAAGAAAACAAAAATTCCACGATCAGCTACGAATGGCCAATCGTAGCGTTCTTATAACGGATCGCACGACAGTGGGAACCTAGCATAAAGATATATACGTAACATTGCTTTTACTTACATATAATGTAATAAGGATTTGGTTTGAATCGCAGGATTGAAAAAAAGCAGACTATTTTGCACTGAAATTCCCTTGTTTGACTAATATATCGAAATATTAAAAAAATCTGTTTAAAAAAACAAAAAAACAGTGTAGGCCTTCCCAATATCGCCGAGCTTGCTATTTGCCAAGCAGGAAAACGTTCGCTACCGGTACATAGGCGAGCACGGTTGTCAAATAAACCAGCCTTTTGAGTAAGACCCGTGAGGTCGAAACCCCAATTCGTAAGTTGCCACGAGTCCTCGAGCGACTTAGGCGAAGAAATTGCCGCTGCTCCATCAAACATGCTGTTTCCCTGATAAATATCGACTATAAAATTATCCGAATGGACAGGTACAATTACCGCATACGTGCACTTTGATAGTCTTTAAGGGAAAATGACAGGTTGCACCTACACTCATGATTTGACACCAGCGGCGAAAGAAACACAAGTGAGGCAAATCGTAGATAGTGGCATTTTCACTTTTCGGTGACTAATAAACCGAAACGAACCCTATAGGAATATTCTCCTTATGAAGTCTAAAGTGTATGGAACCTCACCATGGGCTTTCATTTTATATACATAACGTAAAAATGTACTGGCACCGTATTTTCCCAGAACCCGATCAAGTCATAACACCTTATAGATCTTCATCGCTATTGTGACCTATAGATTACTCAGTCTTGTTTACCGATCGAAGTAATACTAACTAGCTGCAACAAACAGGGGGACGCATTATGTCGTATAAATACAGTTATTTCTGCTGGTAATTCTCATATTTCGTCTGAGGTTTGCTGATGCAGCTTCCATCAGTCAAAATTAGGAGATTCATGTGGCACGTTGTGCGGATTTGTGTTGGTTGTACAAATTAAACTGCGGATGGCAGATGTCATGTTCAAGGCGACATGTATCTTTGTTATTTTTAATAGTTTATTTCTATTACCGTTGTCTCCGATAGCTCTATACCCACGCATCAGTTAACGGCTATTAATTCATGTTAAAGGGTAGCTGCAGTTCTTGTCTGTCAATGTTGATTTTGTTATAAATTAGTACTTTTGTTTGTGCATATAACAATGAATTTGGGTGTTTTGACTAATTTTGTTGGGTTTACCCCCTTTGGAAATCGTCTTTGTGGGTAAAAGGTGCAGTGAATGACGAAAGGAATCAGCTTATTATCGGGGCTGCTAGAGTTCATAGAGTCTGTGTTGTGAACTGTCAGCTGTTTGCTTGTGAGTTGTATAAAACAAAACGTGCCTTCCATCGTGATATGGATTCTCAATTGGTACATTTTGTACCAAAATAATTTGCCTCGTGAAATGGAATGCAGTACAAATTGCTGTTGATAAGTATTATTGTTTATAATAGGCGAGCAATATTGGTAATGGTTTCGTAATCAGTCAGCACCCTATATATAGTAGGATTTGTCACAGGGCCAGTCATTGCTTGACAACGGTTTGCCAGTACATCTGCAATCCAGATGTTCACTTTGCCTTTAAGTTTTGGTAATTTCCCTCCGGAAAACTGGAGAAACATATCAGCCTTTTGAGCTTGATATCGACGTGAATTATTCTGTAGCATGCCTACCCAATGCGAGTGTGAGTATATATAACAGACAATTCATTCACCAAATGCAATAGACAACTCAACAAGACACTCTAACAAGAAATTCTAAGGATATGAATAAACCGGATGAAATAATTGTAACTGATTTCGATCATGATAGGAACTCGCTATACTGAGGCTGCGATCGCTGCGTGGTTTACGTTTATCATCAAGTGTTATGTCGATGTCGTATGTACATTGCTGGTTGTATAGTACATGCACTCAGAGTGACAAGTACTCTGCCTCGGACTCGTTGGGAATAATAGAACGGAAATTGTGAGATCCAGCTCGAACCTTTAGAAATAGACCGCAGCAGCGGGTGCAAAGTGGCGTACCTAACCAGTAACGGTACAAACCACCCCCTGGGAACACTTTACCAAACCAGGCAACGTTGTGGAAGACTTACAAACATTATAAATTTATCGCACTATATCTTTCGTATCTCTCTGTATAACCGACCCTTTCCGACCTCGAAGCAACGGACCTCTTTAGTCTCGTTTTGAGACATAAAGTCAGATCGTAAAAATTGTGCAGTAATGCGCCGCAGTCGTGTACGTAATAATGAGTAGAATATTAGCTCATTCGAGGCAAAACCATAGCGATATAAGTCCAGAGGGCTAACTCACGGGGATTGGCTAGAGCAACGCTGAAGCCACTGTGCGCACGTGCCGCCATCGGCAGTACACGTGAATAGCCACTATGTTCTCCATTACAATTAATGAAGAATAAAATGAAGAGTGACTGAAGAAGCCATAAAGAGCTCTATTTCATGGGGGTATTCTCTTAACCACGACTTTGAGAATGTGGTTATGAAGCAAGCAGTATAAACGATGCAGAGACAGCCTTAATTTCAACATCTTTCCCGAATACCTGCTGCTCTTGGAAGTTAAGCTTAAATAAATAACAACATATTCCGCCCAATATCGTAGAAATATCAAAATAAAACAAACTTATGACGATTCTCAAATGAGGCTTCAGGCCTCGTTTTGGAGTTAGCCTTCTACTATGGGTTATATTTGCACGGGCCAAACTGTAAATTGTGTTCTGTATTAGATCCTTGGCCGACATCTAACGTCTTGAACAAGACTAATATTTCATACAAGACTAAATATTTCCAAACACCATAGAATAGACCAATAAAAATAATATTAACATCTAAATCATTACCGGTACCACATACTGATTACATTATAAGTATAGACTCGGTGCATGGCATGTACATACCCGTCGTATCTTTAAACAAACCGCGTATAAGTGAATCACAGGTTGATTCTTTTCCCGCCTGTTACTAATATCAATAATTGCGTCAGTGTACACAGGTCAAGCACCTGTGTTATGGATTAGATTTATTCGTAATGTTAACCCTTTCGCTACCAAATTGTTTTCAGAATAAGGCTAGCGAGAACCGGCTAAAAATACACATTGTATTCTATTCATTAATAGAATTACATAATATTGACCGGTATACATGGTATACATTCCTGTCGACTAAAGTCGCCAATGGAAGTAAGAAGGTTAACGCCGTCAGAATCAGTTGCTAAATCAACGGTTACCTCAAAATAAATCTCCCCTAGCGAAGTTCGGTAGCAACATCAGTTAATATAGGCAAAGGCCTACCGGTAATACGATAGATATTAAAACACTTTAAGTCGTTGATGCGATCTGCCGTAGGTATCAAGATAGAACCGCAGACAGATTATATTCGATAATCTATAGTCAGATCTGCTGACATTTAAGAAGAAACGAAAAAAACAAACTGAAATATCATTCAGTTTGGTTAAATGTAATGCATAGATGGCAACGGCTGATTACAATGCTTCACCGTGCTTGGCTAATCACCTGACTCCGGTTTCACACTATAACGTTTTGACCAGAGTGACGCTCTGAAATACAGAGCTGCTGAGGCCATTAAACCTTGATTTCACTTTCATTATTGAAATTAATTTCATAAAGTGGAAGGACGTTTTGCTTTCATTCACCGTCAGCCATGCATTATCGAGGTGAACCAATTAAACCTCAATAAAACTGTGTACTAAGTAGTTGTACATCGGGATGAAGAAGCGCTTAAGCCCCTTCTGTAATTACCTAATCCACTCGGCCCGGCTACTTTTTGTAAGAATTGTCCCCCAATAGAAAACATCTTCTGAGGCCAATGCAGTAGACTACTGTACTTATACCGGTAGGTCCTATGTTTGTGATTTCCCATCACTGCATGGCTATTAACTTCTGAGGATTTAATGTGCCATACTCTCTTAACTGAACTCACGAGCTACTGATAACAGTTGTAGTTACTTTTGAGGAGTTATCCATGCAATCCCGTTGAGAGTTCATATTTTAGGATTAAGAAATTATCGCCATGAATGACGTAGTTATTAGACACCATTTACTGGTCCACGTGCCCCAGCATTAATCTGCTATGTCCTAGTAAAAACTCACGTTCGAGTTTTATTCACATACACAATGTCAAAGCAACACTGCAGTTTAACCCCAAAAACACAAGCTGGAGCGCGCACCTTGCGGTCGGTGTCCGTGCGCACTGCCCGTGCATGTCGTAGCCTACGTGCCAGTGCAACTATCCATATTGTTGTACGTGTTATACTGTGATTTGGTTTAATGTTGATGTCATCAGTCTGCACTGACGGCTAAGTGGGCATCAGTATAATATGAATGAAAAAAATATTTCCAGAAAGATTTTTACCTTGACCAGTAGTCGTTGTTTCCGATTAAATTGCTTACAAGAGCACAACAGTCTTTATACATCTAACCCCTCTCAGAGTGCCCCAGATTGATTCAGTTATTATTTAGAGTTTACAACATTTTCTTCTTGCCAGGGGCCTGTGCGCCAGTAGAGCTTTGTGTCTAGCAACGCCCTCTATCCCCGCACTATATACGATTTTTGAAATGATTGCCACGAATCAGTTATGGTACAGCTGTACTTTCATCGACCTCATCACTGGTGGGAAAACCGGCCGCTTCGAACCCCGGGGCCAAAGTGTGAAATCGATTTTTGATTGCCCATGGGGGGTTTTGTTCTCACTTTCGAAAATTCTGCGAGCGATACATATCCCCGTGAGGGGCCTAAACACTGTACCAAGCCTATACAGGTTAGTGCTCGAGCGCGGCACAGTTTTCCTGTTTGTTAATTATGTATAATTGATGAACTGATTGAAACGTTAAGACGTTTTTTATGTTTTAGTTTCAAGTTTCGAATAATATGGTGTTGATGGATACTTGTACATCGTTATTACAACACCACGGTTAATTCCAAATAAGATGACACATGATGATATTAACGACCGGCCGGACAAGTCTAATCCACCAGGGACGTGTCAATTCTAGCCGACGGGCGCAAAATGAGTAGCTGTCGCGCCTCTCTCCTTGTTGAGCAAACACGTGCTTTGCGATGTCCCCTGTAGCCACGTGGCTAACTATAGGCGTAGTGCCAGACTTTCGATATTCCGAAAGCGTCTCTCTTTCGTAAGGGGTTCACCATACTAACCTCCAGGGAATACGAGTGTGTGTAGCGTCTCTTTTTAGCGTACAAGTGTGTAGGCCCTATATACAACGGGCTATATACGTTTAGCTGCAATAGTTACAAAAACCTGGTTAGATACAAGAACAGCCGATTGGATAAATGTAGGTCAATGTTACTTCCAAATAATAATTTAATGACCAAAAAATGTACCATGGCATTTTGTGTATGTATTTCTGTGTTACGTTCGGTACAGATCGGGGAGACCGTGCCACGGATTTAAAGACCGCGGTACGACTTCTCAAGAAAGTGTTAGGCCCATGGGCTTACCCGGTTTTTGTGAAAACGGGAAATTGGGAAAAGGATATTTGCTGTCAAATGGGGAGTCTCGTGAGCGCTTTAATGGGAATAGAGTCTCTGATTATTTGCGCATTCGAAAAAAAAGATCCGCCAATTTAAAGTTGCCTAGCTCCCAAAATCATTAATCCAGCGACGTCACAGTGGGAAATGCACTGACATCCGAGCACTGACATCGCAAAGACTCCGAGCCGGACGAGACGTCGCCTGTAATTTTTAGGAGCGGTGCAATTTGTTCAGATTGGCGGCGCTGTTTTTTCGTAAGTCAAAAACACTCACTGATAAACGAAACTATAGTCTGTGCCTACATCCTGAGTTATGGATTTGGGAGCGGGAAAACAATCCCACAGGCAAACCCACGGGGGAACCGGAATCTGGTCGACGTGTTGTCCGACATGCTGACGACAAAACGTTTATAAGTATATAATTATACACGGTTTCATTTAGTACTATACTTGTTTTCAATAATAAATTACATCATGATCGACCCCTAATTAAACTAGGTACCCAATCAAAAAGTCGGGTGTTGCCCACCGTGTTGCCCACATCTGGCTTCGTTTAGCAAACAGTTGATTAGTATTCGTGTCCTTTAAAAGAAGGCGGTAATTGACTACCCTCTAGGTCTGTATCGCTGGAAGGGGCTAGGGTTTCACACTAGAGTTGGAAGAAAAGCCCCGTGCAGTAGAAACAGGGGCAGCCCACTAGGTTAGCTGGGGACGGCCGGAAATCTCAATGTTGGCACTCTTGGGGCGCCAGACGCGTAGTGTTAGGCGAAACATTTTACGCGAACCCCTCATTACTACGCCCCGCACCTATGCGGCGGCGGAGAGGCAATGACACCTCGGCCACATGGCCACCTGACCCGGATCCCCCGCGAGTAAAACAACTTTTATAATAATATTGAAAAACACTTAGTATAACTAAATTGAGAAAAAAAGATAATCGATTCCCACTATTACAAAGCACGAGTGGCGGAGATGTGTTTTCATTGCTCTACCCTACACGCACACCTTGTATTCAATTAAAAATTCGCTTCAAAAGCCATTGCTATACTCACAGATGTTTGGTTGTCGGCGGCAGACCAAGTTGCTCCAAAGAGGTTATCTGGCGTCCCTTGCATTCCACAGTGTACGTGGTTATTGGGATCTTATCGAGAGGGTTGCAGCCACACCATTCTGGACACGTGAAGCGGACGGTCGGCTGTGCGAGTCCACCGTCTGTCTGGTTAGTACCGTCATCGATGACGAAGTCGGTCGGGTCAATGCTACCATTGTAGCTACCCCACGTACTAGCTGTTTCTTCCAATGGTGTGCCTATGGGGCACATCACCCACAGCAGCAGCAGAATACCGTAACGCATACTTGCCGTAGACGACAGCGGCCGGTCCTGCAGTAGTAGACAATTAATAGGGGCCCGGGAATATCCAAGCTGGAATACAGCGTTTCAGGTTAGTGTTTATGTTGTAAAAATGTTACAAGCAAACGGTCGAGGTCGGCGATGATTCAAATCCGATAGAGCGATATGCTTTCAGTACTGCTGCATGTACGCCATTCTTACGCGCACACAGGCACACACAGCAATAACGTTACTTTTGCGAAGTGAGGCACGACACCCTGCTACTAATTAGTACAGTTGCTTCAGACATAGACAACATGCGAATGCCAGTCACGAAATCGTATGCCCAAATCCGTGAGGAAAATGTTCAAAACAGCTTGTTTACCGATTCCCCCGATCCGGTTGCATACGGCGATAAAGATATGAACTTCGCCAGCCTTGCATGCATATGAAATACTGATTGAAGCAATGTCATCAAACCAGACTTCTCACATCCATGGTCAAACGTATAATGTGCACTAGCTCAACGACACACTGCCTGGTTGCAATAAACGTCCCATGCCGTACAGCTTTATTAAACACTTCAGCCAATCACAGCACGGCTAGATCATTGCACCTGGTTAGATCAATTCCAAACAAATGAACGCGAACAGATCATGTGGTAATTATTAAACAGCCAAGTTTTCCAACAGAGCATTACATTCACGGGTTTAAGTGCATGTGCATCACATTAATGTGCACTAGGCCCACACACCAAAATTACAATGCTCGTGCGAATCAAGGATTACATAGGTAAACTACACACAAAATATTTTAAAGACTAATAATTATATGAAAGCTTTTAGAAAATATTTTGGATAGTAATTTCTCAAAGAAAACTACATATTTTTGTATCCCATCAGCAAAAATTCACATCGGTCGTAATTTTTTGAATATTGCATGTGCTAATATATTACGCGCCCTTATTGGGCTTTAAAGAATGTGAATTAACTTCTTCGTTGAAACTAGTAGGGACTAATTTGCCGGACAGCAAGCGGCCGTGCAAACAGCGCCCTCTTTACAGTAACCGATAGCGATAACACACCACTCGCAACTAGGTACTCCAATGCGCTCATACAGTGTACACATACCTAGTATAGTCGACAGATACCCACGCACAAAAGCAGGCGAAGGTGTCCTCGATTGCCAGTGCAAGGTTCTAAAAGGGCGACGGCGTCTACGACGACGGTGACTGTGAATTCTTTCAATTTTTGCAAAAAGGTAGAGGTTCCCAGTCACACCATGCAGTTGACGTACATGCTATCTCTGACAAAATACTTGAGAAAAACAAACATTTGGTAAAACTCAAGTAAGACTTAGTGTATCAACAGAAAACGACAAAAACAAAACACACACACTGAGCAAAATCAGTCGATTGTCATCAGTTTGCTTTTCAGTGAGTATTGTCAATGTGGTTTAGTTCTGTCACTGCTGTAGTAATGTGTACATACACCCCGTTGAAGTACCCGGCATACTTGCTGTTAGACGAAATTGAACATTATGTCCACAGATGAGAATTCGGTTTTAAAACATTACCCGGTTTAAACCTAGTTGAACTTGGTTTTACCTATAATATTTATTTTGTTTATTTTATTTATTTCATTTT
>JAVCKS010000030.1:68160-78974 GCA_032273685.1 Pteraster tesselatus | reverse complement strand
TTTTGCACATTTTGTGTACTTCTGACATGCTACAGAGAAACAAGACTTTCTGTTTGTCTTGGCCATTGTAACATCTACCGCAAGAGTCTGGGGGGAGCCACAATGTCTCTCGACAGAGTATGTCTTGGAAAGAGTTTAACTTTTTAAGTTAATGTGACTGAGTTGCGTTTAAATGTCAAAGATGAAACTGTTTCAGAGATGACCGGTGAAAGACATAATTCCAGATAAACTGCCAGTTGGCACAAACTGCATAATCAGAGTTACTATAGTAGGTTTTATGCCTCCAGATCTGAACGGATTTGATTTTAGGTCAAAGCCAAGATAATCTTTTCCAAGGAACATGAGTTAGGGTGTCTTTTCTCACTGGCATAAATGAATATTTTACTGTTGTCAACTCTAGATTCTTGATACAAGTAATCTAAAGCTAATTCAGCTGATGATTTTTTTTACTAATGTTTGATAAGAACATTTCTAAAATTTGTACATGTGCATTAATGTGTATTTGTGATGAAGGTTTTGTAAATTAGCTGTGGGTAAAGGTCGTCCTAAGAAATGATTACAAACTTACCACCGGTTGGCACGAACTGCTCCTACCTGTATTTGTCTCCACTTGCATCATGTACAAGTACAGATACATATATTCGTGATGATATTTGACCTTTTTTTTACGAAGAAGGCCTCATTGGCTCCTATATATTTGTTACATTTGACATAATACTTTTGATGTTGGTGTTTTTAGAGTTTTATTGTTGATTTATGCTACATGCAGGAACAGTATAATGCCATGTGGTACGTGTTTTCATCCGGGTCCATTTGGTATGGAGAAAGATTCGCGAAAAAGCTCTTGAATAACCAGCCCGGCCATGGATTATCAGTTCAGTTAGTCATATATTTTAGGTCTGCTTGACTGAAGAGTGACATGTTGAAAATGTAGACCCTTAGACTTGTGTCTTCTCATTTGGTCTGTACCTGCCATCACAGACTAAGTGAGAACGCGTTGTGGAAGAATGGTATATTGTTGATACCAAGAAACACTGTTCAGTAGGAATGTGATTTTCCAGTGTAAATGTGCATGGTCAGAACATGAGTAAATGATTAGATTTGAGTCACATGTATAAAATTACATAGTTTTGCATATTATTGATCAATAAACCCTTAAAATTACAGAATATTGCAGGTAATTGTGTTTCTGTAAATTTAAAGAGGGTGCCTACAGCAGAGGCTCGAGGGCTTGTGTTTTTTCATGTAAACCTTATTTATCACATCCACATTTTCTGTTAACAAACAGATGAACTGTAAATATGTAGTGAAAATACAGGACTTTTTGAGACTCTGGTTCAGGCACTTTTCTGTTTTTTAAAGAAGAAACTGTATTTATCACATACAGAATGTCTGTTAAAAAAAGATAAGTAGTAAATTGCGATAAGAATTATGCAGTAAAATAACAGGAGTTCTCGAGACTCTGCTGCAGGCACTTTTCTGTTTTTTTACAGAGAAATTTTCTAATAGTGTATATAACGGTGAGTTGCGCACTTAAAACAGCTTAACTCGTCGAGCTATTATCAAACTTAAAAGAATTCATGAGTCACCAAAGTGCTTAACTTGACGAGTTTAACTGTTTTACAATCTAAAGTGTGTGCAACTCGCCTTTATGTATCATAAAACAACTTCTAAGACACAAAAGTGCTCAATTCGACGAGTTAGGCTCTAATCTAACGTGTTACAACGCGCTGTTATGTAACTAAAACAACTTGTTACACACAGACAGTTCTCAACTTGACGAGTTAGGCTCTTTTGCACTCTAAAGGATATACCTCGCTCCTATCAAGCTTAAAACAACTTCTAAGACAGAGAAGTGCTCAACTTAATGAGTTAAAGAGGATGTGCCATGCTGAAAAATGTTTATCTGAAAATGGTCTAATATCGTAGGACGTACCTATTTAAACGTATACAAATTTGGTGACTGGGTTTAGCATGCGTAGTTGTTCGGGGAAAAAATACGTTGTATGGGTTGTTTTCTTCCCAGCGCCAAAATAATAAAAAGAGCCCTCGGCTCCTCCAAAGAATCGTGACGTCTAAGTACGTACTCCTGTGTCCAACGACTATTTACTGTTTACGCTCCATTATAAACACGTGGAGTTATTATGTGCCAGAATTATGCACACACAGGGGATACGTATAATGACGAAAGCTTTTGTCTGAATTTGTAGCCTGCCTTCATTCATGATATTTTGACCAGTGGCACGAGAAATTACACACAAAACCCATATTTTACTGACATATTATTACAAACAAATCAATAATTTAACCTAAAATGGAATATCCAAACATAAACATAAACAATAGAAGTTGTATTTGCTGGAGAAGAGGCCCAAGACGGGGGAGGACCTACATGAGAATTTTTCAAGTATGATTTTTTATTTTATTTATTTAATTTGTTTTGGAGGGGGGGGGGGGAACATTGTGCAACTAAGTGATATTTTTAAAGATACAAATAAATGTGACTAGGCACAATCATACATTAACCCTAAGGGTCCCAAATCCTACAAAACCACATGCAGGAAGTTGTTTGACTTTGTAGAATTAGGTACCGCAAGGCCAAGAAACAGTTGATTCATATAGGGCCAGGCATACTAACCTTGTCTAAGTTCAAACCTTTGGGTGTTGAGTTACCATAGAGTGGTGTATTTTGGAGGATTTCAGAGTGTCTCTAGCCAAATACACTAGTGGGTTGGTTATTTCTCACAACCAACCAATGACAGAAGAATTGTGCTATCATTTCTTTGTCAACTTAAAGACCAAAATTGAAAACACACATGGAATACAGTTTTTGTTTTAATTATTTTTATGTAAACAGTGTAGTATTGTAATGGAGAAATAAACTACATCTGCGCAACAATTTTAATAAAATAATTTCATCTGTTATTTGCTGTCTGTCATGCAGGCTCTTGATGCGAGAGGTCAAAACTACAATGGGGGTGTTCGAGACTGCGAGCAAGTCTGGGACGGTGTCATTTACCCATGACTTGCATCTCATCAGACAGCAAACCTACAAGCTGGCAGGCCAATACCTCACATGGAGTTTTGTGAATGGAGGAAGGATGTCCGACTAGAGGACATTGAACATCTACCAGATGCAACCACTCGTGCAAACTTGGTGAAGGTATTGAAAAACAACCTTTTTAGCGAATACACTATTTTAATGTCATGCTCTTGTTTATATTCACAATACTTTCCAACATGTTTCATATGTCATACAAAAAACATTAGCCTACTCCTGTCTTTTTGCAAACTGACTTTAGTGATTGAAGTTTTGTCGGGCAGTGCTTTTTTGTCAGTATTGTTTCCTCGACACAAAATAAAGGCACACCTTCCAGTTAAAATTTCTGTATTGGTTTAACCTTTCTATAATAAAAGTGTTCCCTGCTAATGTTTTATTCACGCTACAGTTGCAGAAATGTACATCTCAACAAGAGTTTGATGAAGTTGTGAACGAGATGGCTGACTGACTGATTGATAAAGGCGACACCAGAGTGTTTGGGAAAAAGTTGGATCCTGATCGAGACAACCTCCTCAAAGATCTCCTGATGCATGAGTTTTCCTACAAGTAATTTGTATTTCTATTAACTTAATAAAATGTTTCAGGAGTGGATTGAACCTGCAGTGTAAATCATGGTGTAAATCAAGCACTAAAGTAATTCTATTTTTGTTGTTATTCATTTTTTCTGATTTAAATGCAGTTATTCATCATTGTGAAGAACCATGTACAGTAAATGTACGACATCCTTGTCAAATTATGATATTGGTGCAAAAATGTGTATGACATCTTTGAAAAGGGAGGCCATGGCTTTCATGTATCCCCTTCCCCTTTGAAAAACACTGGCCACTATAGTTGATTAATTAAATGTGTCTTTTTATATCTAATAAGTGGTGCCTTGTTTTGCACACAGTTGGGTCTGAACCAAAGGATTTAAAGGGATACATTTGAATTAAGCCTACACGTATACACTCTACCCACCCCAATAGACAATATCTTTAATATTGTAAGTGTTTCCAAGCTCGCTGGTTGTTAGTGCATGAAGAACAGCACAAGTATGTAAATCTTACTTCCCTATGGTTTTGCATGAACAATGAAAAAGCATCAAACTTGGAAGGAGTATATACCAGTTTCTATACACTGACGATTGTTGAGCAAGATCCAGTTCTTTTCCAGTTCGCAAAAATGTATGAGAAGAACATTTAAAAACTAAAAGGTCTGGCCCTAACAATAAAAAATTATATTTTTTCAAATCATTAAAAAAAATTATCATTTGTCAAAACATTTCCATCATAATTCAGGGTGGAGCACTCAGTCAAGCAATTTGTGGATGGCCTTGGACCTCTGTGGGAAGATGTCAAGAGGAGTCCAAACTGCACTTCCCAGCTGTTTGTACACTAAGAACAAAAACTACTAAAGGCACATTTGAAGAAACTCTACAAGATAAACTTCTCACCGGAAGGGTCTAACAACAGGATGCAAGGGGACGACACGATGTACAGCTTTGAAGTGGTATTGCAAAGATGTGAGGGTAAGTTTAAAAGGTAAACCGGAAAAAAAAACATATAAAGTTATTAGGTGGTTTAAAAAAAAAGATAGTGTGTTTCATTACAAACATGGTCCCTGCCCTCCAAAAAATATAAATATAACAACGAATAAACGTAACTATTTAGTAATAATAGCTAATGAGTTTGGCAGTCTGTTCAGTACAGAAAACTGGGTACTTGAGTAGAGACCTCTGTAAACAGTCCTAAGGTTCAAAGCCCATTTCCCTATAGCTATACTTTTCAAGTACATGGGTTTCCCTCAGGAAATAAATACTTCTGTGTACCGTACCTACCTGCAATTCAAGTCATGTCGAAGTTTCAGTAGACAACAAATTTCACTGTTTGTGTATTCGGCATCAAAATAATGCTTAATAAGGTCGTCTCGTGGAAACATATTAAGGAATCTAACATTATGAGTATTTACTACATCAGTTCAACGTTACTTTTGTATGTCCGGGGGTCTGATTTGTGATATCGTGTAAGGACAGACAGAAATATTACAATACAAGGCCTGTTGTGTTGTGCACAAAATAGTAGGCCTAGAAATACAATCTACCGCTGAGTTTTTTAAATTTATTTATGTATTTATTTAAGTTAACACAACAAGGTTATTATTTTCCATACAAGTTACTTTACCGATGCCATTCTTTACAAAAAGTGAAAGGATATTGCTCGTGGCAAGTGGAGTCCGGTGCCGCAGCTGGAGAACGGAATACATATCTGGTAATTAGTGTAAATGAGTGTCATCCGTGCAGATCGATCAAGCAAGCATGTGAAAGGTCAAAGGGTAAAAGTCAAAGTAAGCTCAATCGGCGTGGCGCTGGCGCCGGCGCTAACTTACACAACATTTGTGCAAGTACGCTTCTTTCTCCACGAACTTGGAGGGCTTATGCTTGGTTAATCGAAACAACATTTATACAATTGGAAAGAGCTTGGCATGAGAAATCTTTGGATATCAACCATGTAAGTATTTGTGGACAATTGACCGAGATATTAAGATATTTGCGAAGGCTACCCGTGCGCCAGTGTTTTCGACCGTGTGTTCATGCAGCCGGAAGCCAACGTTGTACCCCATATTACTAGTGATGTATTGAATAAAATCTATAACTTCGGGCATGACGTAAATTGTACGGTTTTAGGTTGTTGGGAAAACTGTTCCACGATCAGGAATACCTTTCTACTGCAAAACGAAAATGAAATGTTCTGGGGCAAGCTTTGATGCAGTGTTAATGGTGTGTGTATTTCCCTACAGGAGTCTGATCTATGACGGTAAACGTACGACACATAGTACGACACAAGGTATTCTGAAGTGGTCTCCCACAGAAATACTAATCTTGTCCTACATCGTTTAACTGCGGTGATCGAACGAGAACCGGTTTATTCAACGTAGTTTGATCGTAGACACGCATAAAGCAAACCTGGAGATTTACATCCAGTAAAAGTAAATAATATAATCCATATTATAATACGTATATAATTAGGGAATTGTTAACCACTAGCAAAATAATATAATACTGAATACAATGAGTTTAAATTCATGTTCTAAAGATTGCCTGAACGTGTAGTACAATTTCAATCAATTACAAAATAATGAAAAGCGTCATGCATATCCAACGTTTCCCAGACTCCTTTTTAATATTCCGCAATGAAACTTCACAAACACGTTGTACTAACCGAATTGATAAACTAAATAACGCAATTTATTAGGCTTGTACATGGCCTGGTTAAAATATTCTTGTCTCAAATTAGGACATTTACAAAAACTTAAATGGTCAAGGTTGATAACGCAAAGCTCAGCACCAACCTTTAGTTGAACAAAATAAACTGGTATACTCAATAAGTTGTGTTATATAGCCTGGTGAGCAATGATGAAGCCAATCTTCAAGCAAGACAAACGAGTATCGTACCCAATAAACTGCCATTGTGCAGGATAAATGCTATAGTTAAGCTCCCAGCAAACGTAAATGGGTATCTTATCCGATAAATGCTTGAGTAATGCTACATGCAAGTACAACGGGTATTTTTACCAATAAATTATGCGAATTTGGTAGCAGCCTAAATGCGTATATAGTTTGAAAAGTCTGCACACACGCAACCCATACGCTTGCCGAGATAAAATAAAATGTGGGGAAAAACTAGTTGAGTTGACATGTCTGGGAGCAGACATGACTTGTATAAGTGCCCAGGTCACTCGAGCTCTAACCGCTGACCGACTATGTATACGGAATTACCAAACATGCCCGAGGGCAGTAAACGCAGAACTGTCTAGGCAACACTTCAGGCAGGTCAACGCCTATAATCGCGTACGAAACGAAAGGAAATCGTTTCTTTTCTAACAAAGACCAAAAAGAAAAACATTTAACTTCAATAGAACTTCAATATAACATGACCTCAAATTGTAGGTCTAACACACCCTGGCTTGAATCCATACAACATTTCAGCGCGATCGCGCATTTCATTCTGTAAATGTGTATCTTGTTAAACTGCATCTTTAAGATGGAGAACACGTGACACTTGTTGTGTCATTACAACTAACGATCTCACATCTTGGATGTAGCCTATCCCAGCTTAAATACATGCAAGGTTTCTGGTGCGTTGTTTCGGATGATATGTGCTACTTGAAAACTTCATTATAACATGACCTCAGATTGATGGGATACATTTTACATCCATACATAATTTCAGCGCGATTGCGCATTTCATAATGTAAAAAGAAATATGTTGTGAAACTATTTTAAAGAGGAGATCACGTGACACTTGTTGATGTCATTATGAGAAACCCCATATTCTAGATGTAACACAATCTTGAATACAATTGCAAGATTTCAGCTTGGTTGAATTTATCCTGGCTTCAATTCATGCAATGTTTAATATTTTTATGAAGTTCTTGCAGTATACTGCACATATAAGGAAGTGCCACTCACACTTGACAACTTCTGTATATTAAACAAAACTTAAGCAGCAATAATACTACAATATGCATTATGCAGTAGCACACTTTCAAGTATACAATACACACAGTACAACGCACACAGTCAAGAAACTGTACAACCAGGCCTGCGTAAGGCCACACACACAGCTGCACAATGACAATATACTGTAGAACACACCTGTGACTGTATTGTGTTGACAGACGAGACACACACACACGAACAACTCCAACGATATTAAATTTTACAACGTGGTGCAAGTTTCGACTAATTTTAACAAATTGGGTCAAATTATTAAATGATTTCGTCCGTTTTCGCACAACAGTTAAGGTCGGATGATATGGCCACTCTGTTAAAATGGTATTAAGCTCTTTCACATAGGTTTTCGGCTGTTGCCGAACACCTAATTATTATTTATATGACTACGGTATAGTAAAGTCTCAACTTACGGCATCGCCAAAAATTACATACGTATAAGTGTCACATACGTATACATGTATACATGTAGTGACTACGCTTTATCCACCCTCCCCCCTCCCTTTCAAAACAATAAATTACAATACAAGTGTTAAACAACTGCCAGGCCACACCGTGCAAGAGCTATGAACGATTTTATCCAGCATCATCACATCAACTACATGGATTGCCCAGCCAATTCCCCACATTTGACTCCTGTAGAGCATCTGGAGAGAAGGTTCCGACCGTGTCTACGCCCAGACAGCATCTTAGCAGACATGGAGCGCTTCTTTCAGCAGGAGTTGAATGTTATCTCTCAGAGGAGAGTGCAGCATCTCAAAGACAGCATGCGGATGCAGTTTGAAGCATGCATCGCTACTGAACACTCTACTGGGGGATCTAAACAGTTTATGCAAACAAACCATGCTTATTTGCGTTTGTTTTTGCAGTTTTAGGGGTCTGCGGAGCCACACAAATATCAGAGCTCATAACTCAGGTTTCCTCTGGTCAATTGAGTTGAAAAAGACACCTAAATGTTTCTGAATGATTCTAGGGCAAAACAGTTTCTTACGGCGAAACCCTTGCTGAAATTTTCTTTCATAATGGGAGGTTTACGAGCTTTTTAGACCGAATTCACATAACATACGTGTACGCGTGCAGTTCTGCCACTTATCCTGTGATCTATCTCAATCACAATGTTTGGAAGACTGCCGATTGTTTCAACAAGATGTAACTAAGACTGCAAGGCTGTCTCCATTCTTTGTATTGCTGTGTTCAAAAAGACCAACAAAAGTTTTTAATCTATGATGTACCGTATTTATATAAATGTCTCATAATTAGTGTTTGATGTGATCTGTAAAAACCCATAAATATAGCGCATACCTTCTTGTAGAACAACTTTCTTCCTTGCAAATACAACTCTAAACCAGCCTCTTTCACTCCCTTGGCAAGCGATAGAGGGATTAAATTGAACTCCTGCCTGAAGGAACCGCTGGTAAAGATCTAATTCTGCCTCCACGGTGGCTGATGATAAGAACTGACACACAGGAGATAATCACCAGAATTGTCTGACAATATATTGTTTGCTCTGCAAATACAGAGTAATACAAATCATATGGTTGACAACTGTTTACTGTACATTGTCGGGTATCGTTGGTAAAGAATCATGACTATTAGTTGATATGGCCATCTTCAGCACAGTTACTGTGGTACATATCAGTGAGCTTGTCTGCATAACTAGTACTACCTTGAACCATGAACACGTAGAGACATGGTAGGTATACTGTTTTATCCACAGTATGTACATCTTGTATCTGGCACTGTCATTCAATTAGAGTTTAATCATGTTTTTCTCCGATGTCACCAACAAGGCTTAATGTACGGTAAATGAACGGGTGGCCAATGAGTAACATGGGCTACAGCAGTGAGGGCCTTGGCCACCAAAGGTGTCTCTAATAACCCAATTAGCCATTACGATTTTTGTCCTTCCATTTCCCTCGTTGTCTCACGTTCATTCACGTGCTATAATATAAGTCCTCATCTTGGCTATCCTAGTTATTTTTGAATGAATTACTGTCTGCATGAGGTATGCCCATTGTTCTCTGTTAACAGTGAGCATTTATAAGTCGTTACTTTGATTGAAAACCCAATTTTCTGAATGGGCACACGTACAACACGTACATATTTAGTAATGAAAGGGTTAAGCGGGAAACTCAAAGTGAGGCTGTCCAAAATCACTGGTACCCACAAAAAAACAGGTGACCAAACTCAGTGAGTAATTTGTTGGTCATTAAAAGCCGTGGGGATCGGACATTCCAGTAAGCTAAATGTGTTTTATCACACACTGCCTGCAAATGTATTCAAAATAACCGGTCAATATCATCGTAGCCAGTCATAAGACCTGGATAATCTTAGCCATTGGAGATACCATGAATATGTTGACCACCGGACAATGTACATGTATCCCCTCGATTTGTTATTACCATAATGACCTATATGATAGCTCATATCGGCCATAGTTATTTCCAATCCTTGCCCCCTCTAAAACAATTAATTTATCGTTCGCGTACAAGAGTCTTTTATACGCGAAGGAAAGCTTTTCGAGTGCAAACGCAAGTGATTGCATACGGAGGGGGAATTAAGGGGATAGAAAAACAAAACTATGGCGGAGTTTACTATTCACTGCGCAATATTGGCAGGCGGTGTGATATTATACAAATATTGATTGCATTGAATGCTATGCTTAAAACTATGACAACCGAGGTGATCCCCTGCGCGGTTCCATTTTCCTCAGCGGACATACGGCGAGCTCCTCTTTTATATAGCGTATATGGTGTAGGTATCTACTGAACGTGCTCTACTGAATAACCATCTCTCGTATTAATAACATCTAGTTATGAATGCTACGTGAACATTATACATGTACAATGTACTTACTTTTGAGAAATCTGCCCATACATAAAAGCCAGCAGATGGTTGGTAATGAGGAACTCCCATCTTACTCAGATTTTTAGTGAAGTAATCATAAGCTTCTTTCAAACCACTCTTACATGCTGGAAAAAATACGTCCACAAACCAATCTGAATAAAAACGAATGCATATACACTCAAATTGAGCAAGGTTTAATAATAAACAAATAACGGGATCACTAAACTGAGTAATAGAAGTAATACAAATTCAACCTTTAAAAATCAGTTATTAATTAATCTATATACATAAAGGGCAAACCGTGTAAATGCATGAATGCTCTGAACTCAGAAACCATAACATATGTGACCGGCTCCACAAAAATGGGTATTATGGGACAAAATAAAAAAATTTGGTTACATACACAGCTGAATTGGT
>JAVCKS010000030.1:27225-41672 GCA_032273685.1 Pteraster tesselatus | reverse complement strand
AACCTCCGTCTCGCCCCTAACCTCCGTCTCGCCCCTAACCTCCGTCTCGCCCCTAACCTCCGTCTCGCCCCTAACCTTCGTCTCTGCCCCTAACCTCCGTCTCTCCCCTAACCTCCGTCTCTCCTTCAGTCTCCCCTTTCATCTCCGTCCCCGTCCATCTCCCCAGCCCCTCCCCCTCCGTCTCCCTCCATCTCCCCCTCCGCTTCCGCCTCCCCCTCCCTGTCTCCATCTCCATCTCCATTCTGGCAATCACAATAGACAGGTGGCTGTATTATCAAGATCATCTTAAATATGCTAAATTATGACCTTAAATAGTTTGCCACCAGTAGAAAGAACGTTTGGCTGTAATGGCATAACTCAATCTGGGGTAGAACCACCGCTTGCAGTGATCTCAATGGTTGCCTGTGCAATCAGCGTGCTGTGTTTATATGTGCATGTACTTTGCCTGAACAACATGTACATGTAGCACACAACCAGACTGTTAAAACTAGAAGGTCCCTTATTCCCGTTAAGTCCTGTATACATGAGCTGTCACGAAAACAAACCATTCGGGTGTGGGCTGTGTTTGTATTCCATCAATTGGAAACGACTGCAACCTTCACAGAAATGTTTATATAACAATTTGTTAGTTTTTGTATTAGATTTGTTTATGCTATTTATAAATTAGCCTTGAGTGTAATTAGAATTGTTACCTCTCCCAATGCAGTTAGAAGATTGTAGTTTGAAAGTAAATAGCTTTGTCCCAAATACATATAGTCTGTTTTCTGCAATATATTGGGACAGTACTGAATCTTCATGTCCATACTCTTACAACATATGTCATATGCACGGTTTATGTATACCTGTACTTTCTTCACAAACAACCCCAAAGCTTGCACTGGAGTTCAAGTGTTGGGAGCAATTTGTGTGAAGAAAGTATGCATACAATTTGCATAACAATATTAAAATGGCCTATTGCAATAGAATTTTGTACTGGAATGTGGCAGCCACTACATTCACTGAATTGGCAGGCCAATTGTATGCTCCAGTGACTCTGTGGAATTGTATCCACTGGGCCAGTGTTCCCACATACAGTTATGTACATGTACACACGCACACACATGCACACAGATTAGCAGTGCTAGCTAATCTAGTGTGCTGGTACACGTACATACATGAACCACACATGTACTGGTGCATACATGTACTGTATGTAGTTCTAGCATTACAATCCTCCACAGTTGCAGAGGCACTGGACAGCAAGTGGAGTACCTTTTAGTCCACTTTCGGCAACCAAGGCCCCAATCAAGGCCCCAATCAAGGCTAGTTCGATCAATGGTTTAAACATTGCCATAAGCATGCTGTGATGCAGATTTTCTGTACTGCAGGGCTCCTTGAACAATTTTATATATTTACAACAGACCTTGAATTAAGTAATAGTTGAATAGTGTCTGTGTTCTATGCTTCAGTAGTCATAAGCAGGATGTTTTAACATCAAGTTTTTCCCCTCCTAGGTGGAGTGGTGGTTATTCTAGGACAATGGAGTTATTTGTCATGTTTGACAACTTATGATGTTATTATGAGCTGGTACTGATACACGTATGCATTGCTTACAGTAAGCACTACTAGTGCATGTACATGTAGTGGTAATGTTGTGTAACTTCACGGTAATTTGGGCGATGCTGGAATATCTACATGTGCTATGTTCTATGCATCCTGTGCTGCGTTCCTTCTGAGCAAGAACAATGGGATCTATGTGTTGTTGTATGAAGACAAAAGGGAGTGATGGAAGCCAAGACACCTCCAGCGAGGTCAACGAGGTTACACCACTTGTATCCTCTTGTTTGACGTCAGTTTCCGAACTCAACAAAAGTGGAGCTCATTCACGCAATAACACACCAAGGGAACCGCCGACCGATCACCCATCGAACATTCCACCTGATGTTACGAAAGACTCTAAAAACCACAAACAAGGTATTATACTTGATGTTGTACGACAACCAGTGAACGGTGACACCAACCAATCATATAGCTCCAAATCGTCACTGGACGGGCACAAAGAAGAAAAACAATTGCCTAGTATCACCTTTAATCAGGAAAAACTATTTTCATATGCATTTTTGAAAGTTGGGCCCAAGCTATCACAGGCAGCTGTTAAAACGCCAGGTGAGAAAGAATATATGTACAGTATTGTTGTAGAATTACAATTCCAATTAAACAAACGTTACTGATTACCTGTAATGTACATAGATATAGATGATATACATTTACTGCTCTACTATGACTTGATTAATTAGTTTGAAATCAGTTGAACATGTGATGTCAAAGTATAGTGTATGCTATTTATTCTTACAGATTAGTCACATGTTTAACTTGGCTAGATTCAAACATCCCCGATCACTCAGCATGACTAGTCTGTTAATTACCCTTGTAATTAAGATCATTGTGATAAGAAGGCTGGGTACAAGGGTATACTTAGAAGAGGGACATGGTACATGGGTATTCTAGAGTTGCTTCCCATTACCAAACAATGTTACAGCTACAAGCGGGATGTTTTGGTGACGGGGACCTCCGCTAAAAATAGCGGGGGGAAACTGCAAATGTTTGTATACATTAAAACAAAATAAAAATGACATTATATATCAAAGTTGGAAACCGAAATATTAGCTGTCTAAAAACTATCTAATCTGACTGTAAGTGTAACCTGTGGCATTTAACCACGTTGTCTGGCATACAGCTACACTGTTAAAAATGAACTGTTAAAAAATGGTACAATGACTGGCAACTAGGACTAAATTAGTTATATCGTAAAATAACTTGGCCATAAATGTAATTTAAAGTTATTATCATAAGCGTACTTTAGAGTTAAAATAACCGCACAAATAACGTAAACTTATGGAAATTTGTAACAGTGTAGAAATATATACCTTGATACAGCTACATGTACATACACACATGTACATGTACACGTACATTGTACTAATCTCCATGCAGGTCATCATGCTGACCTGCATGGAGCCAGTATTGTGTTACTATGGTTGCTGTAACATGTGCTAATGTTAGTGATGTTATTTCGCCCAGTAATAGATACAGCCAGAAAATACTAGGTATGCACCTTCTCTTACAAATAGGATGTTAAAAATGTTGATACAACCGACAATATGCACACACAAACATAGACTGGCAATATGACAAATTTAAGTTAATTGTAAGGTGTGATTTAATAGAAAACTTAAAGAAACTAATCTCAGTGGGGATAATGACTGTTTCACAAACCACCCTTGGCTTGAAGCGGGTGTGTCTCAATCCAGAAACACTGCAGACAGCTTACATGTAATATAGACAGCAGTAGGGAGCTACAGCAACGTTAGATGACACAGGGTACATGTGTGACTTATCCATTAATGATGATTATCAAATGTAACCTGTTCTGTCAGCTACTGTAAGTTGAAACTGTTTTTATTATTGTTGAATTACAAGACTTGATCCAAGCGAATGATATCGGTGGTATTATTTTCAATAAATATATTTTTTGCCTTTATTTCCAGAAAGACCTTGTTCAGAACTTGCAATAAAATTATAATTTAGACTTAAATTTTGGGAAATGTTATCAGAAGTATGACAGATTGCAATGAAGAAAGACAAAATCGACCAGTCCACTAAAACCAACACATTGGAGCTATTTACAGTACCGGTACATATGTTACGACTTTGTCCGGGTTTTGATCGAACAGGTGACAAATGTTGTTTTCTCGGTAATACCTTTATAATACATTTACCTTAGAAGTTAAAGCAATTTAAAGCAAAATTCATACATCAAGATTTAAAAAAATTTTACACAATGTACATGTAGGTAAAGTACTTACTAGCTTAACTTTTTGGGGATCTGTGGGTCCATACCCATGGCAGAAAATATACTAAACCTACAAATTCAGGTTGTCAGATGGGGCTGGGGCTAGCTAGCTAGAGACATCGGTGTTTACTTACCTTCTTGTGTAATGTGTTTTTAACATTTGGGAAGCATACTGTATATCCGGATGTTGTTGGAGATTATGAAGGTTTTAAATATCCCCCTCTTGATAAACATGAAGTAGTACGGTAAGTGTAGTACATAATGCTCAAGTAATTTTATCTGGTTAAGCTGTAACAAATGTCTCACTTTTTTCTATCTGTTTAAAATACATGTATACTCATGTACGTTATAAGATACATGTACGTGAACCTGAGGCTTATAATTAGAAGGTAAGTACTTTGTTCAAGTATTTTAAATTAATAAAATCGTTATCATTTTGTATCCATTTTTTTTATGTTTTAGATTTGTCCCTATAATTCTTTAGATTTGTCCCTCCTGTGTTTGGTATAAGTTACAAGTAGAATAAGAGTTTAAAATTTCTTTGACCTTCCTGAAATAATTATCATAGTTTCTTACATAATTTCCATCCCAATTAGAATGTAGCTGTTTTGAAGTATGGCGGACACAATAGTGTTGCGCTGTTAGGTCTTAAGTCTTTTGAATTTTACCCAATCGGAACAGCGCCATCATTTTTGTGCCATACTTCAAAAGGGTTAACGATGGCACAATTACATGTATGGTTAAGTTCATTGCTGAAGTGTCTTTAGTGTGGATTTGAACCTGCTGTAAACAAAACCTTAGTCTGGTGCACTTAACCACGTGGCCATGACATGCTCCAACACTTGTAACAGGTTCTTTCTTTGAAAGTAAAAAAACCCAAGCTTCAGTTTTGCTTTTTCTCTACTGTACATGGGTTTATTGTCGTCATGGCTTAAAGTTTGGAGTCAATGGATGTATATTTTCTGTATTTTTTTTTTTTTTTTTACAGTTCTTATTATTGAATCGTCATTTGACACCTTCTCTATCCACCACTATCCATCAATGTTGTCGCCCGAAAGATGACAGTCTTTTACCTTTCAAATTTTCCCAGTATTGTGTCTCGTGTATTCACTAATTAAAAGCCTGTTTTACACGACGACAAAATCTCAAGCATTCCTTGAGATAAAGTTTACGAGCGCTGGTCGTTTATCATCAATCTCGCACATTTCACAGGCTTTCACACGGCTCGTAGGGAAATGTAACCGACGTTACATGCGATGGAGAAAACACTCGGGGGGGGGGGGGGGGAAGTTTTTAGCGAAAGCGATGCTGCTGGTACTCCGAGCTAGGCACGTGCGAACTCAATTACAAAATGGACGACAAGATTGGTGCTTTGAGCTTCGACAGGGACCTGCTGTCAACAAATATATAAAAACAGTCACTGTCAGAAAGCAGAAAGAGCACCAATAGTGCAAATAATTTGAAACCTCGATCTGTTGACTCCTTTGTAGCCCTTTCAGGCAGTCTTGTTGAATTTAGCTAAGAAAATTTAGCCAAAAAAGCAAGATGGAAAGATCTTTGTCGGCCGCGATGGCAACAACGAATTACCACGTCGACACATCACATGGATGCACCTTGTACATGAAGCACACATTGCTAAGGCCAGATTTAATAAAAAAGTGGTTGAGCGTCCCCGCTTGACTCTACAAAACACGCCCGACATGATTTTTATTATTTTTTTAAACAAAATGTGACCCGCCATAACGAAACCCGCAACAAGTTGCAAGTTAAAGTCCTGTCTACTACATGTATGAAGGCGACCTCACCTAAAAAGTTAAATTTAAAAAAAGCCTCCATCTGTCACAAATTGTCCTTTACAATTTACGCGCAGCGCGTAGTACACGCACATGCACACGGGCAAACGACCAAAACAAAACAATCGAAACATTCTGATCAACAAATCATCAATCCGGCATCAACAGGTAAATAGCCCGCAAGCGCAGGCAACGGTTATACTAGTCTATTCCAAGTTGACACCTTACAAGAGCTTTAAAAAACATTATCCCATCTGTCAAGTGGGAAATAATCAATAGCACCTTATAGAGCCTCCATCAGGAAGGTACGTATATGAAATAGCAAAATATATTACATGTACCGGTACTACAGTAATGGCTTTATAAGCTGTAGCATATCTTGTTTTGAATACCCAAACTTGGTTATTCTTTTACACATGTAGATGTATTCAAATGTCACTAGTGTGTCTGTAGTGTAACCCTATTGCCATAATTTATTCAATACTTGTTCTTCTATTGTGAAAGAGAAGGGGGCATACCCCATTATTTATCTAGCAGTTGGTTGTGATACATGCCGGCGCCAATCAATCACTGATGGCGCTATTGTATAAAACTGGATGTAACTACCGTAGTACATACCGCGGTAGTCCTATAATGCATTCTTTCATTGTATCTCCTGCAGTTTTCTTCTGGCCTACAGCTACATTTAGAAATTTTGAAGAATTCTTAGTTTGTTATGAGAAATATATACATGTAAATGTACATGTATACCGATAATAATCATGATGATTAATATAATTTATTCAATTTTTAAGGCATTACTTGTTCCAGGTATCTGTATATTTATATTATACATGTACATGTAACTTGCTGGTATAGTATTCTTGGGCTACATATAGAGTTAAATTATAATCGTACATGTAATTTATGCCTTCGATCATTAGCATCAACGTACACGTACATACAGGTACATAAAAACTACACTTAACACAGTGCTAATTTTATGGTATTACTGTACATGTACAATGTAGGTTCAATAATGTTTGTAACATTTACACGTGTATTGTTCTTACACGCATCATGCTGCAGTTAAGTGATCGCTGAAGATTAAGCTAGGGCATACTGTACAGGTACCAGTACATTTAGTACATACCTGTACATGTATTCATACTTGTTCAAGATCTTGATGCAAGTCAAATGTTGAACACATCGTTAACTGGGTGTGTCATCGATGAAGCTCTTTCCTAGTTGGTAAATCGGTAGTTTCACTGACAACCCCAAGAGGAGCAGCAAGACTACCTCGGAAATATCCTTTGGCCGAACTAATTTTCGTTGATTGGTGCATAGTGATGCCACCAGGGGAAGCACTAGTGGACAATAGCAAGCCATCCGATTCCTATTCAGTGATGCCTGGACGTTATCAAGTCGGATATAAGAGTTGGAAAAAGCCACTTGTTGAGGATCAGCTGCAACATCCATCAGCTAGCCGTCGGGGCTCTCAGCGTAGTAGGGATAATATTCGACATCAAATTTACAACTGGATAGAGTTAACCCAACAAAGACTATCTAGTAACCCATACAAAACCTTCCCTCAAGGTAATAAAGGCAAAGAAATATTCAGCAATAGCTGTGGTGAGTTTTACACTTTAGCTGAAGTAGACATTTTGAAGAACTTTGTGGACAGTACAATTAAAATTTGTTTGTCCTGTTATGTTTCCTAATCAATTAAAAGATCTGTTGTTCGACTCCCGTATTCTTGAGATTGACAATCTTGGACGCACTACTTGATTTTGATCCACAGTAACCACATATTTCTTTTAATGGCAACTGCTGATCAATCCTGTGTTTATCAGCTCTGTCAATCATGTCACAAACCAACCTCAGCTTCTCAAGCGTTGGCACTGTATTACTGTTCTGAACCCTTTACATTAAATCATGGGCTAAACTCAGAATACCTGTACACTCGCCATTTTATGTCTAGTCCGGTACCCCTTGTAATTGACATCATTGTGATATGGTCGAAGGCTGGGTACAAGGGTGGATGGGTACTCTTGATCAATTGCTCCAAATCATGTGCACCAAATCGAACTCTGCAGAAACCCACAATGGTAAATGTGTCATGGTACACTTTGCACAGTCAACATAAAAAAGGTGTATACCCGCTAACAAAAACGCTCACTTTCAGGTTTTATCATGGTAGTTCATACCAGTGTTAAACTAACAGTACCCCCCCCCCCCCCACCCCCCATCATTCATTTGTCCTTGGATTGAAAACTTACACTTGTTAAGGTTTATACTTTGTGGTCCCACCACATGGCGTGAGGTACATGTACACACAACTTTTACACCCACAGACTGTCCATTGTGATTATCATTGGAATGCAAGTGACCTGACTGGTGGTTATTTTGATGACCTGTAATCCTGTACATGCATGTGTATAAATTCGCATACCTCTGTCTGAAGGTTGATTTGATCATGGAGCAATCTCCTTAATGGTTTGATCATAGTGGTATGATTTGATTTCCTTTAATTGGCTTAATTTTTTATCAGCTGTTTTGACACTACATTATTTTGGAAATGGCTCCAATAAAGTTCTCCATTAATTCATTTAACTAAAAAACAAAACAAAAAAAAGCAACTCGATCAAACCAAACTGCAAACAAATGAATCCTGACTGGATATTCTTCCCGACACAGGGCCATATATATTCAACTGTAATGTCGGTAACACGAATGCAAACATTGAGAAATGTTTGTGCGGATAGGTGGAATGAGACTGAGCAGGCAGTTAGTTTCCATGTACAATGTTGTACAGACATATACAGTGTACATGTACAAATGTACAATCATATGTTACGTACAGTACTACTTTGCACACTCACCTCGTCTTAGAAGACAGTTGCGACTCAATCTCAGCAGGATAGTTTAATGTTATTCACATTAGATGGTATAACACCCCATGTGAATTACATAAGGCTGTTTTGGATTACCATGGCATTATTCTTTGCAACTGCAAGAATTATTACCTTGCATAACAGCATTAAAGTCTGTACTTCTGGTAAGATGCAAAAAACAAAAGCTCACAGATTTACATTAAACTTACAGGGTTTGAAGATAATAATGGTAGAAAGCTTCCCTTATAATATTACTTGCTGAGATGCTGTAGTTTTTGAGAAATTAGTAAAACAATTTTACGAAAATAATTTTCGTCTTATGAGACGAAAATTATTCTACACGAACTTACCCGAATTTCCTGAAAAAATTGCCATGTAATTTCACGTTTTTCTGAAAAACCTGACGACTAATGAGGCTGAAACTTCTACAGGTAAATTGTATTATATACATTTCTATTCACAGTGAGTAGGGATTCATTCTATGACCCAAAACCAGAAGTACAGACACCATTTAAGTGACCAATAAGCATAGTGCTGATACATAGTACTATACACCTTCATCACAGTCCTAAAACAAATTTACCAGTACAGACCTGATAACAAGATATCAATTACATGAATTGCTTGCATAGCCATCTGTAGGGAATGTTACAATAAGGTGTCATGTTGTGTGCATGTTTTTTCTTCCCCATAAGTAGCCACAAAGGTTCAAGCTGGCTTATTAAATTGTATATGTGATACAATCAAGGGAATGAGTCACATCATTGTCGAGGATTGCTAAAGTGAGATATGGTCAAAATAGTTAAGGGGGTATTTTTGGGCAGTTTTGAGATTATTCAAGAATTTCAAAGTTCCAACTATTCTTTATCACATGTTCTAACTTACTTTTATGTCTTAAAAACGACAAAAAATTATTGTATAAACAGCGTGACACATATTTTGACATTAAACAAACGTTTAATGCTGTTTTTCTCAGAAGTTTTTTTTTGCTGGTAAGTTCAACAAATTTATATAACTTGATAACAAAACACCCAATCGACATGGGGTTTCAGTTTTTGAAAGCTATAGATGCCCTCTGACATTACATGAAAAACTCATTTGTGATCAGGGCCGACATGTGACCCATTTCGCTTGATCATGTCACATATATCATTTATGTAGGCCTGTACATGTACAGATGGTCTGGTAGCCTGGTGGTGTTACAATTAGCAGAAACTAGTAAGGAACCAATATCAGCCATACATACAAATTGTCTTTTTTGTTTTGGGGGATTCAGTAGGGTAACTATTGGTAATATGGCTGTTCACGTTGGACTAGTTTTGGTCAATCACTCAACATCTCAGTCAGTTTGACCAAATTAAGTCCAGTGTGAAGAGGGTTTGAGGTTTTGTATACCTAGCGCTGGACAGTACACGTCACCCCATGTGATTCATAGAATTCTTTCTTCTTCCCAACTCATCAGTCCTTGAAATGCTGATAATGTAGAATATACAGAATGGCATCTACAGGTAGCTACTTTGTGTTTCCACCTCACACCAGAAAATGTTTTTGTGTTGGTTCCCATTAATCCAGAAAGTTGACCTTCCTAAGAATTTGTGGCTTTGTACACCAGTCTTGCATGTACTCAGTATATGTTAATATAGGTTTTACCTGTACTGTTAATGGTTACTGCAAATGTCTGGTACATGTATATAATACCACACATGTGATAAGTACTGACAGAGCAAGTCACTGTCAACACTGGTTTTTTGTAGGGTTTATCAATCCTGATTGGACCTCACAGACAAGCCCTTTTAATCTTGGCATGTGCACCCATGGGAATCGTTTTTATCATGTAAATTATTAACAGATATATTCAATGTAACTGCTGTGTTGTATACAAGGACATTCAGTCAGTACTGCTGCAGCACAGTACGCGTGGGACTACTGGTATCTTGTTTGCTCAGTGTTTGTTATGGTACTGAGGAAGGAGGTTCCTGTAGTGAAGGCAAGCCGGTGTCTGTAATATTGACTGTTGTGTGGACTACTACATTAATTTGCACAGCTGGGACTATGTGCTTAAAATTCTGCAGTCTGTGTCCACTGTTCGGACAATCACTGCCGGTTGCAGCAGTGGTGAACAGGCGGTCGTCACGGCCAATATCGGCGGCAGAAAGTGATGATTTTGATGACTTTTATGAGAAATCCGTCGAGATTCCTGCCTGTGGCACACCGACGGATAACCCCCAAGTTGATGATGTGAACTGTGGAGGCAAGGACGAAGCTGTTGATAATTCTATGAAAGATTCTAGTTACGGCTCGGCCAATTTTCCAAATGAGAGTGAGTCTGCGCAGGACCTGGAGTTGACACATAAACATACCCCAAGTGTAGATGGTCTACCCATAGGTATGTGATCTTTCCCATGTGTGCAAAATGCTGAAGTTCACATGCTGATAAAAAGCTGCATATTGAACATTGTTTACAACAGTATGAAAACAATATTTTCTATATACCACTTTGTGTGTTAGAACAAACCTTTTTGAAAGGGTACGGCAGTGTGACAATGTACGGCACATCATTGTGGTTTGTACTGTACAATAATGTATACAGCCAGGATTGTTTGTCCATATGTTTGTTTTATGTTTACTGTTTGGAAATGTTGTCTATAGTGGCATTACATTTACTTTGTTACAGTGCTCTTGTTATCGAGGCATGCAGTGCCTGAGTAGCATGCATACATGTACAAAAATGTTTCCCAGACTAAGCAACCTAAATACTGTAGGTGGTCTGAATTTGACCCTTGTCCCTCAAGTGTTTACCCTACCAAGGTTGTACAGTGTACATGTAGCTGGAAGTATTTCAGTTGTGGGCTCAAATGTGGGGTCTTGGCAGGTGACAGGAGCAAACACATAATAGGGTCCAAGAGAGGTGCCACCTGTACCCCCCCCCCCCCTCTAACCCTGGCAACATTATACACCCTTGCAGGGATCAATAACATTTATTTAAAAATTGCAATTGGGAATCTGTCGAAAAAGCTATGAATACATTGCCATCATAATGGTTTATTGATCTTGTGGCTGAGTGGGCTGGTGCACCAGACTCAAGTTCGATTTCTGGTGTTAACAGAATGTGGGCTCGGTGATGGCACTTTATCCTTGGCCAAGGAACTTAACTACACTTGCTCTGTCCTTCGGATAGGATGTTAAGCAGTATGTTCCTGTGTGTTGTGAATTGTTTAAGGACTGTTAAAGAAACCAAGGCAGGATGCTTATCGTGGGGGACGCCCCCAGCTTTTCTGGCACTTGGCTGTACATGTAGTTTATGCCAGCGCCAATCAAACATTGGTAAGTGTTTGTAAAGCATGGCGAGCATATGTGTACGGATGCTAGCGAGAATAGCTACATTACACGTATATCAACAGATTTCAACTAATATTGACCGATATCTTAAATGTTGAAAATAATGTATCAACTTCATTGTTGTGACTGTGTTGGGCTACATTTTTTGATTTTTTCTATGATGACTTTCATAATCTTGAGATATTGAAGTTGCTAGTGAAAACGGACCGACTGATTGTAGTGATATTGTTAAAGTATACATGTTTGACCAACTGGCAAGACATTGGGGCACTATAGCTAGCAAGCAGGAACAATCAACTAACAAACAAAAGAAAATTATTTTAACAGAGGTAAATTTAATCGAGTACACTAAAATACCAGCAGTTATAACAGTCAACATATTAACGTAAGAATGATTAATGTATTGTGGATAGCATCACTTGGTCTGGTGCCATCGTTCTCAGAGTAGGTTATCTCATAGATGGCTGGTGCACAATATTGCGGTGTTGCTGACTATGTCCCTAAGTTCATTTCAAATAGGGATGATGGTACATGTACCATTTAATGCTAATCACGGTCTTATAAATAACCAAAATTGTATTACTCATACAGGCAATATAATTGAAAGATCATTCTTAACTTAAGTCTACATAAATTACAACGCTGTGGAGCAGTGGCTATCCGGTGGGGGGGGGGGGGGGCAGGAGGATAGAGGAGGGTTAGGGTTAGGGTTATGGGGGTTAATTGCCCCTTCTCCCTTTTCTCCATTTTGCGGCATCACCTCTGCCGTAGTGCAACCCCAACCCCCTATAGCTCCCCATCCCCGTGGCCCCCTCGCCCTGTTCCCCCCTCGCCCTGTTCCCCCCTCGCCCTATAGCTCCATTTAAACATTTAGGAGTCGTTCAATTTGCTACCTCATTTGAGGATTGTCAAGCATTTTTCTTGTTTACTGGCACTGTATATATTCTTGATAAGGCTTGATCCAAAGGCACTGATCACATAAACTTGTCTGACTTTTATCTAAAAACTCTGACCTAATATCATTTCGAAAAATGGTCCCACCCCAGTTTACTCTGATGCTGGATACATGGAGTATCTTTTTTTAACATCTTAGCGTCAGGGGTAACTGTACTGTTCGCAGTTTCAGACCAGTCACAGCTGTTTTAAAGGTTGACATTTTGTTTACAACAAATAAATAAATTCTAGAACGCGCTGTTCTCATGTATGAATTAATGTATGTATTAATGTATACATGTACTGTCTTTGTAAAGCATTTATCAAAATCAGTCAGTTAAGCTGGTGATTAACTGACTGACTCTTTGTCACAAGGTGACTGGTGGTATTACTCTTCCTGGATGGGATATTATAGGCCATTGTAGTTCGACCCATGGCATGTTAGATTGCCTAACAATTTCCCATTTATATACCTAGGTAGAGAGATTCACTTCAAAGTGTCTTGCCAAAGATCACATACTGGATTTGTAGCTACAGTAACTGTTGACGTTTATCCAGTAGGGATGACTTTTGCCATCGCTGCTCAAAAAATAACCTTACCCTTTTAAAATGTACATGTACCTTAGGTGAAGGAAAATAGACAAGTTGCTGTTCTTGTTTCATCTGTAGGTGTAAGAGCTGATGAGGCCACACTACCAGACCAAGAGACTTTGGATTGCGATGTTGAACCAGACGATAGTAAAAATGTGGACAGTCAAGACGAGTCTTTCCTCGTCGCAGCTGATGAACCGGAACCCCTGCCAGAGGTGAGTGACTGTTTGTGAAGTTGGTTTTTGCTGTTCGCTTGTGGGGTTTACCCATGCTATCAGGGTAATAATTACCCATGGGCCAGTGGGCTGTATCATTCCATTTATGGTACTTGTCAGCTCCTGGAGTATGACTGATGTAGACAATTCAACAAAAGCAAATCACCTTTGCTGTATGTATACATGTACATGTACATGTACATGTACATTTGTGACTCGCTCTGCAAAAATGAGACTCATGTCGGCGAAAACTTAATTTCAGTTATATATTTGGCTGGAAAGAGTGCAACACCAGCTTTAATTTGATTATGTTGGACACCTATTACATTTTTTTAAATAAAATGTTTTCATATTTTAAACACAGCATTCTAGGTTATAATGTGTGTAAATGTTTAGATAAATTATAATATAACTAAAATAAAGGTTTTGCGACAAGCGACTAATTTTTGCAGAGCCGGTCACATATACTTACACGTGTCCATCAGTTTGTACGTGTGTAAGTACTTTTCAACAGAGAGGCTGTCCACGCGTGCACAGTAGTAAATTGCATTTTTTAAGGGTGCGCACCATAAAAAAGCAGGTTGGCGGGTGTGCGCCATGCGGGGAAAGTTAGGCAGGAAACGCCCCGCACGTTTTACAGAGGGCGCAGGTCCCGAAATGTACAAACATGAGAGCCATGTCGTGCATGCTTGGCGGAGGGTGGGTGCACTGCTTGGTGGAGAACACTAGAGTCCCTTCATAACCAGAGTTGCGACACCTTAAAATTTGAAGGCCATTTTGTTTCCACTGAACATGGGAAAACAGGTGCATAAACATAATAGGACACACGTATTCATCGTGCGCAGTGGAATCAAAATGGCTACGTAGGTAT
>JAVCKS010000026.1:224419-238736 GCA_032273685.1 Pteraster tesselatus | reverse complement strand
TAGTAGTACTTTAATTCCATGGGGGTAAAACACCCAGAAAACTTCTCGTAATATAGAGGGGCTTGCTGCATTTACCTTCGCCATTCTTGACAATACTGCTTGCCATGAATATTTGCATAATGTAGTCTTGTGAGGCTTTTCCACGATACGAAAAACCTCGCATGTTGGACACTAGTCCGACATGTGTAAATGGGACCGACCTATTCTACACTAACATTTCAACATGGCAAGGACTCGTGTAAAGCACTCTAACCGTGTTGAAACTAGCCCTACTCGGGAGCAACTTTTCGAGTAATCTTTTTCACAGTGAGACAAACATAGGTGAAAACATAGCCTTTTTCCAAAACTTTGTTGGTGGAGATAATAAAATAGACTTGGAGGAGAAATGGGTTGCTTCACATTTTAGAGCCAAACTAGGTCATCCTATTTGACAAAAACCCTACGGGTCTACGAATACTCCTGTATAATCTTGCACAACCCTGATGACGCCCATGACTGACACACATTGATACTAGTCTCATGACATGGTTCTGAGTGAGTGTTACTTTGAGACAACGTGGGAACGGATTGGCTTCATTTTGAAAGGAAGGGTGGACTACAAGGCCTATAGTCAGCCCCTTCACCGAGGGTGAGGATAACCACGGCCGGCCCTGATCTAACTTGGAACACACCCCGAACGTTCACGACAGGGGTACTTTTGGAGGGGGGGGAGGGAGGGGCTGTACTTCCAGCGAGGTGTTGAAGTGAGACGTGATTCGTGCCAAAGAGATAGTGCCGAGGAAAGAACGAGGAAAGAACGGTAGGTTAACCTATAATAGGGTAATTTTTACATCAGGATTAGAACTGTGATTGGGGGAAGCGGTGTTTGAGGTAAGGGTGTGACTGAATACTTGTTACAACCAAGACATTCATCAATTTTGTAATAGCTAATAAGACTATTGTATAGTTACCCAACAACATTAACAAACAAATTTAACATTAAATGTTCACTAGTAAATTTTTACATTTCTGGAAAAAAACCTGGTGTTTCAAATTGATGTAATTTGCATTGTATTTTTGCATGATCTGTGAGTTATCTATAGTAATATTTATTATTTGTTAAAAGTCCCATATTGATGCTAACCATGTGTGTGTCTGTGTGAGTTATTATTTAGAAGCTCCCAAATTCCCAGGTTCCCTCATTCCCCTGAATGGGAGGGTGTATTCGTAGAGAAAATCACCCTTCATCCCTTTGGCCAAATTTGAGGGATTGTGAAAAGCTGTCCGTGTGCCTAAACAAACTCCAAATAAACACCACAAAACCTGTATCTACCAAGGTCCAACTTGTTTGTAGCAAAAATTTAAATTTTTTAAATATAAATTCCGGTAAAAGAACATGTTATCATTTGTACTCTCCTGGGAACATGCCAGCTGGTTGGAGAATCTACCAACCTACATGTACTTGATAAGATATCCAGACCTCACATTTCAAATCTTTACTTTATCATCCATATGTTTCACAGATAACAATTCAGAACCGAAAACATACAGCTTTTCCGTATGAACTCTTTCACTGTACTAGATGAAAGTGGCTGAATTTAACCAGTCATTTATTCAGTTACTGATTGGTTATTTCCCCGGTACATTTTGAACTACGTGTGCTTAAACTGTTTGTTACTGTCTACCACATAGGTCTGTATGGCTGGCAGGAGTTACAGTACCAACGAGGGGGAGCCCTAGCAGAAACTAGGGAAAACCCACGAAGTCAGGCGGGGAGTGAAAATGACATTTATAAGCTGGCGCCGTCAGGATTCGAACGCGAGGCTACAGAAGTAATGCTCAACCACTTAACACCCCCCCTGCCCCCTCCACCTTGAACTGTGATATTATAACATACAACAATGTATACATTTAAACAAAATGATCAAGGACCAAATTCCACAATCGATGTCATAATGAATGGCAAGACCTTTTTGCTAAATACACAACGGAGTGCCTCTGTGCATGGTGCTGGGATAGTGGTGCTGGGATTGTGGTGCTGGGATAGTGGTGCTGGGATAGTGGTGCTGGGATAGTGGTGCTGGGATAGTGGTGCTGGGATAGTGGTGAAAGGATGAGAGTTTTAGATTTGCAGAGTGAATTCAATTCATAAGATTCATTCTGCAATGGCATTGCTGCAATGGCATTTACTTGGTTTGTATTTGCTAGGTTTATTTCCATGGGCCAAACATGTGACCATGGGAATGTGGCAGAATGAATGTTTTTTTTAGCTACTCTCATTTCATGAGTCAATCACCCAATTAGTCTGGTATCCCATATGTTTACCTATCAGTTGTATAGGAACTCCATCCTGGTCAGGGAATGCGGCCTCTTTCAGAACCAAAAGCTCTGCCCCAGGTGGAATGGTCCGAATGACCTTGTAGAACACCTGAAAATAGGTATACAAAATATGAACAAATATAACTATTATCCTGATCACGATAAATTATGACCAATTGTGAGCAAATTTCCAACGTTTCCAAGAGTGTGGTAGTCTGTTCATCATTATAACCAAAACCACATGCTCCAAAAGTGATTATTGATAAATGGTTGTTACTCTGGAAGTATTAATTATCTTGAACTACACTCGTCAAATCTTACTTTCACAAAAACAAATTTAAATGTAGTGCCGATTGCTGATTTTGCTGCATAGCACATACACCGCATACCGAATCTATAGAATCATAGCTTTGTTTACATTACTATATGGCCCGAGTTACATGTAGTTATAATTCACCTAAGGAAATACAACGTCGCTAGTCAAGCTATTCAAAAGCTACCCAAAAACATTTAACATCTGCCACAACATCAGTACCAGACCGTTCACCTGCAACACGTTGCTATGAATGAGCTTGCCCGAATAGTGTATTATACATGTAGCAGCAATATGCCCAATAGTGAAGCAAATGAAAACTGCACGCTTCGCATATTATTGAGTTGATAGAGTTAAAGAGCCAAGAGATTTTGAGACAGGGCTTTTGTGACACTGTCCAGGGACACTAAAATGATTTATTAGTCATCTTAATGCCCCTCACACACACAAATATTAAAAGAAAAGCTTGGATGATTGTAATTACCAGCCCCCCTCGGATCGATGCTAGAAACAGTCTCGAGCTCTGCCACTAACAAAAGATGTCCTATCATTCTTAGGGCAAGCAGTACGAAAAACAAACCTCCCGCAAAACAAACGAATGGCGCTTCAAGCAAATAACTACACCGGTATTACATCCCATCCTTAAAGCCCGGTGACTACAGCTTGTGTGCATTGCATGCATTTTTCATATGGGAAGAGAGCAAAGCATGCACAGGCTGTCAGGTTTAGGGGTTTCTTTCAGGTGACAAAGTAAAACAAAACTGCTGTTTTATGACTAATTACTAAGCGAGTGCTGTAATGAGTGGGAGGATGGTTAATGTGTCAAGACTTGTTCCCAAGCCCCCCCAAGGAGAGGGGGAGGTGTTACGATGGTATTAATCTCCATCAGGAAGGTATTGTTTCTGGCATTCTAGTACCTGCCGTTGATTTGCCTCGGGGATCAGAGGGATATAGACACATGTATATAACAATCTATTCATGATGAATGACGGTAAATTCCTTGCTGTCTTGGTTGCGCTAGTTACAAACTATTCCAGTGTTTAATTAATTCGAGGTGATTCTTTTTGGGGGGGATGGGGAGAAGGAAGTGGGGCTGGGAATTCGTTTAATAGCTTCCTCTTTTTTTTTCATGTCATCCTAAAAAAGAACCATTTATGTCTTGTAACCGAATTTACATATACTTGTGGATTTATCTGCTGTTAAAGAATGCTAGATATGGAATCATTATGCCTTGTTACATCAAAAGAATTTCTTGTTAACAAATATTGGTCTTTGCAATTTTTTGAAATTCCTTACTTTGTACAATTGTTCGTAAAGGACGGTGTTATGAACTTGCTGCACACGTTTCCTCTTCTCTGCGCAATTTCCCAGTGGCCCTTTTCACTGCTGTTTCTCCCCTCTTTCAGTGGCATCTCTTAGTGACTACATTGAGATTTGATCCACTTTTAATCTAGCTAGGTTTTTTTCGTCTTCAAAAGTAGTGCATTTATGTTATTTTGTTTATAGCAAGAGACCCACCAAGAAATAGTGCGGTGCAAACGGAATTTGTGTGCAAAACAATGACAATCGGTATCCTACCTTGTTATCTATCTGTACAGCTACCATGTTCTGATCTTCAAAGGTGGGTGCGCTGCGAACATACTTCATCCAGTTTCCGCTACCAGGCTCGCTCGCATCGATCCAGCATCGCACCTTGCCTACCTCATCCACAATCTGATAAATCAAAAAAAAAATAGTCTTGTAAAAAGGCTAAGTTACACAAGCAAGGTGTGTGAATGGAGACTTTTGTTGGTACATTGACAGAAGAAAGGTGTACTAGGGTGAATGAATGTCCGTGGCCCAGTACAGCGCACACTGCTGGTCCCTCGTGGTATCAAATGGTGAAACATGACGTATTGAATGTCAACAAATGAAAAAGTCTTGAAAAGGTAATGGCTGCAACAATAGTCTCGGAGTTAAAGATTTCAACTTGAAATTCGACGATCAGAAATGCAATTGAAGGGTGAGGGGAAAACCATTCCAAGAGTATTCACAAGGGAATGGTGTTTCTGTTTTGAATTGAAATCTATTCAATATTCATGTTTATCGGGGGAAATTATATATTCCGGAAATGAATAATTTATTGCGCTTAAATGCATCACAAATCCAGCTACAACCCATATCAGCCATTGAATTGCAACATTGAACATTGTGAGAAAAAACTCCCCAACTAAAATGCAGCAATGGCGATCATCAGATTATAGCTACACAGTATTTAACAATCTCTCAGCAAACCCGGTCGATAAAAAACAAACCAAACCGTTTCATGAACAATCCAACAAACTGTTTCACCAATTAGACAAGTTTGTAGTTATTAAACTACCGATTAACTCGCTATCTTGTCAGACAAAGACAAACGGAACTCCGAACACACGCACACGCACTAGTAGTAGATAGCGAGTGCTTGTTATCCCACCACCCCCAAAAAAAATAATAGGTTGACATACAATTTTTATCTTCTGTAAATAACTTCATAGCAGCTGTGGTTTTTTTTCTCCTGAGTTAAGAGGTTATCTTTCAATAAAAAAAAAACCCAAATTGATAATTGAGAAAAGCGCGATAGCGCCAAATAGAGAATTAAAAAAAGGTAATGTCCTCTTGGAATTTCCTTTCCCGAGTTCATCTTGATTTTATTTTCAATTCTCTTTATTTCATTTTCCGTTAATAGATTTGTCTGGCAATTTATATATTTTGACCTAAAAATGTTCATTAAATAGTTAAATACATTTGGCTAAATACATGCTTACATATACATACATGTACAGGATCCCAATCTAGCCTTGAATTACAAATATACATGTTATCGTATTTTAATACTAGTTTATGTTGCTAGTCTATAAATAATATTTGAACCCAGCACTTTAAATAAAAACATGTGAGTGTTTTTGGAAATAAAATATCACTTGATACTGGGGGGGGCTACTTTCCTTTTTTCCTGACAAAATGCAGACGAGAAACAAGCATTATTTTTTACGCTGCCTAATTATTTAGTTAGAAATGGAGTGACATGACCACACAAAAAAGAGCAGCCTAATGATTACTGCAGCTCCTGGTTACCTGTTTGCCCAGCGATACTAGCGCACAACCACAGACAAGAGCGACTCAAGTAGGCCGCAGATGAAGAAGCGAAACAAAATCCTAATAAAACTCATGTGGACTGGTGTAATCGCAAACATCTGCCGGGTTATTTACACATTTAGGTATTTTTTTTTTTACTCTTGTCCTCATTTTTGTTTGTATTTACGGCATTATATCCATAATTTATTTCTAGAGCACACACACTGATGAATCCTTCTGTAAGAGAGGGGGAAGGGACAAAATGAATTTACGATTCGGTGGAGAGATAGAAAGATACACCATTATGGTTGGATTAACAGGCAGAACTGTGAAATGTGGACTTCAGAACCCCCATACATTGGACCGTTGGGGATATTTTGGGTTGGTGTGACACCCATTGAATTAGCAACTGTTCCTACACATTGTTCCAGCATGGCCGTCGTATTATTACATGGCATTGTTTGAACATTGGGCTCTCCGTAGGAACAAACCGGTGAACATTTATGAAATGAATAGGGGAATATTGAAATTAGGAGTTTCCAGTGCCTGATAGTACGTCAACGGAAATGTCTGTCCTAATGTTTGCCCAAGATCACTTCACCGGAGAAGAAAAAACAACGACGACACGAAAGATCATCGCACTAGTTCAGACACCATACAGTATGTCAATAGAAATGACAGACAAACAGACTTCTTTCACTTCTTACCAAAGCCTTCTCCCTATGGTCCGGGGACGAGTCATTGTTGTTGTACTATTGTATACAAGGATCCCAGCAGGGGGTAGCTATAGTTTGTAATACAGAGACCCCCCAGTCATCGTCATGAGATCGGTGGACTTGGGAACAAGATGGGACTTTAACAGCCGAGGCATTAGCGGTAACAAGTGAAGTGTGATTGCTTGAGGAAATGAACAGTTTGGAAGGAAAGTTTCTACCTACGGTACAGCGGACTGACATGCAGATAGAGAGTGCACAGTCACAAGAGCACCATTTTACAAAGTGGGCAACTTTTGAAGTAGGACAGGTTTTTTTGTTTTTGGGGGGTATATGTTCTCTGGGACACCAGCTTTAGCAAGCTGTGTGTGACCTTGGCACAACATAAGCTGACATCATGGTGGCAGAATAAATATTATCAGGATGGCAAAGGGAGAAATATTAACAAAGGACAGAGGTTTTGTTCTTTTTTTTTATTCATTATATCGGGACTATAGACGCTTATTTGTGGAATAGGTGTCATCATGATGAAGAATTTTATCAAGTACAGGTGAATTGTTGATGTGAGAAATGTGTGGCTTGTGGTAAGGTGCATGAAAGTTAAGTAAATGTAGAGTGCATTCACCCACCTGTGGAGTTCATTTACACGTACGTGGCTCTCAATCTTGTCTGATTTCAAATGAATCAACTTTTTTATTTGTGTTCCTCAAGTTAAAATGGTGGATATATGTCTTCGAGGCTCTTACCATAAAGATTTGAAAAGTGTTAATTTTAAAATTAGAAGGAAAAACCTAAATGACAATATTTAATGAAAAAGTTACAGCTGTAGAAGTGTTTTGAGGGAAACCCAAGAAGAAACCTCTGACAAGAAGTTAGTTTCCTTCCGGGGTTTTCCTTCTCACCTTCTAAACACTACGCTTCCTCTGTCATTACCTCTCTCCTCTTCTCCCTTCCCCTCCCCTCTTCCCCTCTCTTCCCCTCCCCTCCCCTCTCCTCCCCTCTTCTCCCCTCCCCTCCCCACTCTTTTGGCGATCAAATATTAAATGTTATACAATGATAACAGAAATTAATATAAAACAACATAATGTGCAGTTGTATGTGGCCCCCATTAATGATAAATTAATCATTCTATACTTGAAGGACAATCATTATTATTATTAATATTGAAGTGTCAAAGACTTAGCAGAGAAAAGTGGCTGAAAAACTCGATTTGCTGAGATAAAAAAAAACCACTCCAAAATATAAAACCTACAATAGAAAAATATACATTATCTGAAAAGGTGGCTCTCTTCATTTTCCATTTATCTTTCTCCCATAAAATAACCTGTTTCTCTGGGCCACATTATAAAATTGGTTTGGTTAGGGTGCCCGATCCTCAGAGTATACCAAAAGTGTAAACAATAGTGAGTTGTTCTTCTCTAGTTTTTGAAGTATTTGCTTCAACAACGATCAAGGAGAGTGACGATATAACAGTTGTATCATAGTAAACAACAAATAACAAAGCCTAACTAGAGAGTGGTTAGAATGACTACAATTGTTACATGTACAATAACTACATGTATTATTTTCAATTTAGATTCTGTCAGTTTTCATGCTAAAAATCTGCATAAAACACTAAGGAAAACAAGAATACTAAGCAAAACAAAAACAAATTGTTTTGCAGCACATGCGAAAAGCTTTAAATCTGTCCGCGCAGGTTTTCAGATTTGGTTAAGTCCCCTTTTTGGGGCGGAGGAGGTCTAATTAATTTCTGTTATATTTAATTTAGTATTTTGGATACTTTCCGAGTGGATTTATTATAAACCTCTTTTCCTCCAGAGCAAACTCCGACAGAAGAAGAGCTGTAATTTATCATGACAAGGACGGCTAGGTGATCCTCAACGATACTCCTTCATTGCCTCATAATATTCACACCTTCAGACCTACTTCTGAAATAACTGCAAACCCCCATCCTCCTCTTGCGGGTTGTTGTCACAGAGATGGACAGCCCAATGCAGCACCTGCCTAAACATACACAGCCCACGCCACCCCCCCCCCCCCCTCCCCTCCCCTCCTCTCCTCTCCCTGCTTCCCGCGTCCCTCCTTCCCTGCTCACCAGCATCATTAGACTACTTTCTCATTCCCAGGGGGATATGCGACCAACGGGCGATGACACAAACCCTCTTGTGTCGTAATTGATTGTTTAATAGGCCCCCACAAGTACGGCTTTAGCAACCAAGGAATGTTGTCTGGGCAGACGGATGGACGGTGCACTGCTTGCTAGTGGAGCTACCGCCTCCGACGAAAGCGCTACTCTCGAGCAAGTGTCAGTCCGATTACGGCGCGGGTGCAGGAATGCTCACAAGCACTAATGACATCCGCCGGGATACGAGAGAGGTTTTTTTTCTGTGTGTGTTACATTGATCGGGGGGATGAATTCCAGGCAGCGGACTTGGGCACGGCAAAATGGGGGCAGGATACATCGCAGGGGGAAAGAAGAGATCATTTTATTTTTATTTTTCCCCCATTTAAGAAGGAAATAAAAGGAAGGAAACATCAATTAGTTTCCAACTGTCAATCTGATGGCTTAATGGATTTTAATGGCGTGGCGTTCAAATAGATGCGCCGGTGCTAAAAGTGACAGGACCAGATGCTTAGACTACAAGCCCCGAAGGGACTATGATATGGGTTTTTATTTCATCACTTTTTTTTATACTTTGCAATAGATATCACTATGTCTACAATGATAGTAACGTTTTACGGTCAGCTTGAGTCGGGGTTAAACTATTGCATACACCTGCCTAGATGGGACGGTCTGGTATAAACAGCTAGTAGCTTTTCAGAATGGTTGGAAGTAATCAGAACATTAAAAGCTTCGTATTTTGATAATTAGTTATCTGTCGCTACGAGAAAACAATCCATCGGTTTCTTAGTAATAAGAGTGCTCGGCAAGCACAACCCTGAATTCTGGCTAAAATGAATACAACAGTCACCAAGAAATAGAGATGGTTCTATATCGATTCTGAAACCCTGCATGGTTTTTCTAAAATATTGTGTAATAATAGCTTACTGGGAAAATAATATCAAAATAAAAACATTCTATAGCATGTGCCCTCAAGTGTATTGGCGGCAGTTAGTTATCATTATGAGTGTTTGACACTAGGCAATCTGCTGCCACTGTGGTGTTTGGTATGGTTTGCAAGCTGTCAAAACCCCCAACCGTCCAAACCCTTCAAACCCCTAAACTCGTCAAACAACCCCCTAAACCCTCCAAACAACTGCAACCTCCCAAGCCTCCGACCCCTTCCAACCCCTCCGCCCCCTTCCAACCCCTCCCGACCCCGCAACCCCCGCCAACCCCCTCCGACCCGCCAACCCCGCAACCCCCGCCAACCTCCCCAACCCTGCAACCCCCTGCAACCCCCTCCAACCCTGCAACCCCTCCGACCCTGCAACCCCCTCCAACCCCGCAACCCCCTCCAACCCTGCAACCCCCTCCAACCCTGCAACCCTCTCTAACACCTTGCACGATGCAAACCCCTGCAACCCCCTCCAACACCTTGCAACTCCCTCCAACCCCTTCCAACCCCGCAACCCCCTCCAACCCAAATCCCAAAAAACCCAAATCCCACTAACAAAACACACCATTTGATAAAGCTTTGCCTCCTGAACACACATTCCGACATCCGTTCTGAATCTTTTGCCCCTCAGCGATTCTGTATCATTTCACTTCTGATTTTTTATCGGTACCATCCTTCTGTTTCCCCCCACCCCCAACCCCCACCTAGCCATCACTCTTCTTTTTGTCTCGTACTGATTAAGGCCGGCATACACCGCAAAACATGGCATTTGTTGTTTTACTAAGCCCATACTTTTCCAAACACAGTACTCCCCCACGATTTCCTTACTTGAAGGATACAAAACAAGCTTATTTTGGGCTTTCTGATTCAGAGTCATGTGTTTGAACATTTAATTTTTGTCTGGGAGACAACATGTCCATTCTGTACAAACTCAAAGTGGTTTTGTAGCAGGATTTGGTTCATATTCAAGTATGAGGCACCAAGTATCTGTACAAATTTATGAATGTGGTTACCCAGGTGATAATAATGGCTGTCCACATTGTTTTGTCTGCTACCCATTATATGTAATGAGGTAATCTGACACTGACCATCATCAAAATGGCTAGCCAGTAAGCAAAATAAAAGCATGCAAAAACACACCATTTTGCGGTTCCATCAGGGCGAGAGTTAATATTTCAAGAGAGGATTTCTTCCTCAGAATTTACTCGGTCCCCAAAAAAGCCACTAAACATGTCTTTAGGGCTTCAAAAATGATATGTCCAAGAGCAGTATTTGTTCCGTTCATTTATGGAAATAATAGGACCTAAGTCATAGTGAGACCTACGGTGAGACCTACGGCAAGATCAGGATCACAAAGTTGAGACAACAGAATGTCCTAGGATATAAAACAGTTATTTATAGAACGTTCAGAGCATGTTTGAAACAACTACTGATATTCTAAAGGTGTGCAATGAACCAATGCAGGTTGTTTTTACACACATGGGCAAGCGGGAAAAAGAAAAATCATTAAAAAAAAACACTTTACAATAAAAAGTTAAGTTTATCCGTTTCTTGCCTTGTAGGCAAACTCTTGAATCCGGACGGGCGGAACAAACAATAAAATCATTTCTACTTGTCCAATCACTTGGAGAATCTTTTTTTTTTTTCATTTAATCCTTTTTCGAATCAGAAAGGGGAAAAAGCAATTCATCTCATGGTTCATTTTCCCATGCTGAATGGGACTCACAAATCCCCCCCTTATTTTATGGAAAGAAGGGGGGGAAAAAAATCACCAGCCAAATTTTGGGTGGAATAACAAGCCCTCCGGGGTTGGAGAGAGTGATCTAACAATCGACTGAGAACTCTTCCATTCTTCGTGTCAGTTGTGCCATTTCATGGGATTAAGATTCTCAGTTGGACGACCCTTCCCTAACAAAACAGTCCCATCCAAACTAGGGCTTCGGTTTGTCACAAAATTCTTTTCAATCAAATTCTGTTAGAACCCAAACAAAAACAGGGGTTCCTTTTCTAAGACTCGGTACATGTGTACTTGCCAGAAGCACACAGCTTTGGCGGTGGGCACTATTTTCTTTTCTTTTTTTTTTCTTTTTTCTTTTTCAGTTTTGTTTGGGGGTCCGTCTTTCTTTTTGGGACGCTTCACGATCTGTTGGGAGCAAACTTCGACCAACAAAAGGATGAATAAACTAATTCGCAAGGGCATGCTGGGAAAGTGAAAAAGAAACCAACCACACACCGCTCCGGTACGTGTCACAGAATTGTAGCTTATAGCCAAGTACATCAGGTCGCAAGGCAGTACATTCGTCAACTTCACTTCTGAAAAAGGACCCTCCACTTAAGAATACTTTGGCCAGTATGGGGGTCAGGGTTCAACATTGTTTGCTACCTGGCCTCATGGCTCTTCCCAGCTTCTTTACTTCTCCATTTTGCTCAGGATACAGACTCTCACACAGTGGAGTAAAACAGAGCCCAACACCCTTCGCTTGAAGTAGCAAATAGCAAATAATAAAATCAGCCAGCCGATTTATTTAGGAGGTTTGGACACCATCACACTGCAGCCAATTCTGACAACAATGAGTCACTTAAATATGAAATATTTGAGTTATGTCTGGAAAGAGCGCAAAACCAGCTTCACATTGATTTATATGTTGGACACCTGCCTTTTCAGTTAAAAAGTTATCATCTTTTGAGAAAAAAATTATTTGTGTAAAATATGAAGTTATATGCAAGTATAACATAACACAAATAAAATGTTTTACTTTCGTTTTCACAGACCTAGTCACAATTAGTACAAACTTGTTTCTATAGTGACAATTTCTGCTCCACATTTTCCCCCTTTTTGAGTTGATAATCAGTTCTTAACTGGCATTGTCATGCTTTCTTCTTTCTATCCCTTGTGCAAAGTACAGTTACACTAGGTGCCAGCAAACTATTGTTCCGATGCCAACTGGGCCAAGAGTAATAGGAGTGCCCACATGCTATTCTTCAGTCTTTTTTTTTCTCTTTTTTTTTTTTATTAAACACTGTCTTCTCCCCCTTGGCATCTTGCAATGAGTTCTTATATACATGCAAACGTCACTGAACCTCTGTACCTACTGGGGCAGCTGAGAATCTTACCAAGGCCAAATATAAAAATGGTACGTTTATGGTAACCAGACCCATCAGGCATTCCCAGGATTGACTTCTTTAGCTTTTTTAGTACTAATTTGGAAGACATTGAGTTTAGGGGAAAGAAGTAAGAAAATATTAACTTTGTAATGAAGGGTGTAACTGAGGGTCTGGTAAAATGTTTTTAGAAGTGGGAGGAAAAACCCCAGAAGGAATGGGAAAGGTGCAATATCAATTCACATGTGGATATGCCTCAAGAGTCAAACCCAAGTATGCCCATGCTCACGATGAGAGGGGGGGGGGGGGCACTGCTCATCCGAGTAAATTTACCAGAATAAAATCTTTGCAAACTTGGCTCAGACTAATTAGAAAAGGTTAATCAGTCCGAGCAGAAAGCATGTTGAATTTATTGTGAAAACATAAAAGAACCTACCCAAAACCTTGATTTTTGTCCCAGTCTGCTACCATAAACTAAATACTTTATTAGCATGGGCTCAACCCCAGTGGCAAATTTCCCTCGCTGATAATCATTCGAAATCTATAGTGATGTTTGGATTACACAGTCCACAATAGACACCAACACCACCACAAGAAACGGTATGGCCCCCTCTCCCTCCCAAAAATTAATCCTTTGACAAAAAACTTTTTGCACGGTTTTTAATTCCACCATTTGAAGGTTTGAATACTGAAAAGCCAATCATAACAAGAGTGGTATGTCTTTAATTATAAATAAATTTGGCGCAATTATTTTTGAAACCCTTCACCCCCCACTCCTCCCGGGTGGGTGGAGGGAGAGAGGGGGGAGGGACTGACAAATACCGGTCTCTATTCAGAGAGAAAGCACCTCATCAATCGCAACTGATGCCACTCAGCCAGAAAACATTGATACGTGTACAACAGATACAGCATTATCCAAACAATTGCACTAACCTCTCCCCCTCCCCACCCCCCCTTACTAGACTAATTAAATTGGATTTAAGTTATGTATATTATATGATGGAATGAGTCTTCAAACGTAAGGATTATTCGTGCTAGTCCTACAATAAAGCGCAGGCGCTACATAACAAACATCACAACAAGATATTTGGTATATGTAGTCATTCCATTTGGTATATATATAGTAGCGATGTGGGCACAATGACCTACTCAAATTTGGAGTCTCTAAAAGTAAGAGTTGGGCCCTCGTCGGGACATGAGAAACTTTCTATCAAGACACGCAGTACCCCGAGTAGCATTCTCATGGATTTGGTACAGCTTCAAATATGTCCAAAATGTGACATTTGAAGCACGTCCTATACAGCGAGGATACAACAGGGTCAAGTATATACCAGTTTGCCATTCAATTTTATGTATGGGATGGGTTCAATGGAATCTTTTTCAAGTGGAATATACTGATAGTTACCAGGACAGACCACCCAACAATGCCGAGGCAATCTTGAGCAAGACTACGCGTGATGCAACTGAAAGTGTCTGTAACCCTCTGTAGACATGCTGGAGTACTGCCTGCGAGGCTGACAGAGGAAGCAGAGCAAACAGCACAGTCTAAGAGCTACCATCGCTCAATCCACTAGATTCTTACGTTGTCAGGTTTATCTCTGGTTGTGTTCGTCCGATGAAAGTTCGTAAACGTTCAAAAACATTCCCAGTGCAGCTCAATCATAGATATTAATAGTGTCATTTTATGTCAACAGTAAAGGGGAGGGGAGAAGAGGGGGGATGGAAGAGGGGGAGGG